>CM020185.1:22714308-22733939 GCA_009805545.1 Oryza longistaminata
CTCGGATTCGAAGATTATTTTTTATGGGACGAAGATACTTGATCGTGCATGTAGATTCTGTTTTTCTAAGAAATCGATCGATCGACCCATTAATTGAGTGGATATGGTAAAGAGCCGTGTTTAACATGTACTCTCTCTCACTTTGACAAATCAATCCAGTTATCGCGTTGAGCTATCCGCCTCTAGCTTTTACTGATTGCGAATTCCGCTCAATAAAACGTAGCTATAGGCTACAGCTAGGGTAGCTAGGCCCTTGTCGTGGTCGCATGCATGAGCATATCGTCATTGATGAGGATCGATCGATTCGATCCAAACGATTGGGCAAAAAAAACCAAAAGGCGGAGCAAATCGATCGGGGGGAACAGAGGCCATCAAGGACGCCGTCAGATTGTTGCTATAGCTGCGATCTCGTTCTGATTCTCATCTGCTCCGATGCATTATTATGTTTCGATTCCGCGTTGAATAGTCGCCGGCGCCGCCGTGGAAAGGATCGATCGGGTTCGATGCCCATGTGCGGTCTGCCACCATCAACGTCGCCGTCGCCGTCGTCGTCGACGACGACAGACGCCGACGGACGGTCGATCTCGCCGGCCGTCGTCAATCGCCGGCGGAGCGAGCGATCGATGGCTACGACGTCACTGTCCCGTCAGTAGCTGAGGTAGCTAAGCTCTAGCTAGATGACGAGGTGATCGAATGACCCTTTTCAGAAAAGATTCATCTCTGTTCCACTTGCTTTTGTCTACTTGCTACAGCTCCTGTAGTAGTATAGTACCTCCTTCCGTCAAAAAAAAAAAAAAACTAACCTATGTCAGATTCATAGTATTAGAGATGTGTCATATTCAGTATTAGATTAGTTTTTTATGGGACGGAGGGAGTATGTGTGTGTCACCTGATGAGTGACTGGACCTGGCCTTTCATAAAAGGGTTAATCAATTAATTAGTTAATCATCTCTTCGTCCTTCTTGTTGGGTTGTTGGAAGTATGGTTTGATGATTGAGCATGCATGTAATTGCAAAATAGTGGTTTGATCCAAGAATGCATGGTGCTCTACCTAGCTAGCGATCACTAATGAGTACTGTAGTATCCCTAGCTCTTGGCATAATCTTGTTGCATGTGAGTACAGTGTACAAACCAGCAAATGTAATTGCATGAATGGTTTGTCCTTAATGAATTGAAACTAAGGTTAATAACTAACCTGCATATATCAGAGATGTACGCACTGATCAGTTTACTCGGTTTTCTCGACTCAATTATGTGTTAAGGACAAACCATAACCCCATATGTAGCTACCCAGTACTTTTCTTGGTGCAGAGATCACATATAATGCCCAGCTGCACTACTCAGCCTAATTAATTAGGTAGCACCAAAAATGAATCTGATTTCGAGTGAAGTGTCGGAACGGTCCTCTAAACTTTTGAGTTTAGATGAAATCTCAAAATGCATATTCGTATCCGAAACTTTTCTTGGATATCATACATGTTCAAACAGGTCCATCCACTCAGTGCGCTGATATGAACATGCCACGGGTGACGCCAATTTTCTCCATCCAAAAAAAAACTTAACCTAGGAGGGAATTTGACCCCTCCTAGTTTAGGACAAACGAATCTGGACAAAGGGTATCCAGATTCATTGTTCCCTTTCTAGGTTGAGTTTTTTTTGGGACGGAGTGAGTATGTTGTCAGTAGAATCTACATGTCAGGTCACATAGGAAAAAGAAATTTTAAAAAACATCTTTTCCTCTCTAGTTTTATCTTTTTCTTAATTATCTCTACCTTAAAATTTCAAAAAAATATACTTTTTTCTTTTTTTTAATCTGCTCTCGTTCTCTACCTATGAAATGTAAGACTCCGAGCATCATCTATAGGCCCAACTACGAAATGTGAGAGCATTGCGAGCTACATTGAGCTCCTACAACTAGGGTTGAATGTTACGCGCCGGTAACCGCGGTTACCGCAGAGGTACGGTAATATAAATACCCATGGTAACCTCCTTAAATTTAATAAATTTAAAAAATATTTAAATTTTTGATAATTTTGCACATTTTTTTCACTGTTACTGCGGTTACCGGCGCGGTAACCCCGGCCCCGGCGGTTTGGGAAACCTGCTACGAGAAGTGAACTTTTTTTTTTTTCCCTGCTGATCTCCCTGCAAACATACCCAACAAACAGCAAAAAAAGCTATAGCTGCACTTTGGTGTAGCAGTACCACCTCTTTGGCCACCTTATGTGTAGTAGATGAGTACGTCCGTGATCGATGTAGAGCCCAAAGCTATAGCTACAAACGTGCACACAAGTTGACGAATAATACCTTGTCGTTGCAAAAGCTAAGCTGCCTAGCTGGATGCTGAATTGGATAGCGATTGGGACGAAGGAAAAGTAGGAAACCATCCAGCAGCACGCAGACACGACACGTACTATCTAGTAGGATTGGAAGATCCACGTGACACGCGTCGATGGCGCGATCGACGGGCCGGATCCGATTCCACGGGACCACCTCTCTCTTTTTTGGCTCGACCGCGCGGCGCGCGGGTGCGCTGTGGGAATGACGTCACCTCCGTATGTGTACGAGATGCTGTGGGATATGGACACGCGGTCATGCTCGCAGTGGCCGGCGCGCGCGCCCGATTGGGAAGTGTGGGGCCGGCTGGCTGTCCGCCGAGACAACACCAAACCCGCACGTACACTACACCTGGCCGGCCCGCCGGTGGCGGTGGCGGCACAAGCTTGGGGGCACGCGCAGCTGAAGGCTCGCCGTAGCAGTGACACGAGACAGAATTCGTACGATCTCAGTGTCGTATTAATTACTTTATCCGTTTCGTATTATAAAATTTTCTAACATTGTCCACGTTTATGTAGGTGTTAATGAATCTAGACGTATATATATGTCTAGAATCATTAACATATGTATGAATACGGATAATGCTAGAAAAGCTTATAATATGATACGGATGAAGTACTCATTAGTTTTCGACTCAACAAATGTATAGACAAATTTGTTATTTTTCTACGGGACTATCTATACATTTGTCGATAAAATTCCTTCTACAAATTTATCAGATGTAAATATATTACAATAGTAGTATAATTATATTCTAGCTTGTATATAATTATAATGTAACTTGTATGCAAATTTCATGTAATTTTAAAAAAATTATATTTGCTTTAAAATAGGGGATGAAAAAAAAAATCACAAAGCACACAAAAGTGAGGGGATTTGGTCCCGTGACCTCCGCTTTACAAAAATAGCATGTTATCGCAAGATTTCTGGAAGTTACATCAAGTTGTATTGTATTTATATCTAAGTTACGATGTAGTTACATTACTATTGTACTGTATTTATATCTGTTCATAAATGTATAGCAAAATTGTTTTCCTACACTCACATAAAGAAAATTAAACCGAGCGTAAGGATTGGTGTGTGAGACGTGGTCAGATGCTAGTGGCCTGGTACAGTTTGGTCGTTCATATATAGCATGAGTCATATATAGTTGTAGGCTGTGTTTAGATCCAAAGTTTGGATCCAAACTTCTCCTTTTCCATCACATCAATCTGTCATACACACACAACTTTTCAGTCACATCATCTCCAATTTCAACCAAAATCTAAACTTTGCGCTGAACTAAACACAGCCGTAGGGTGTGGTGCCTTGGTCGGATGGTCATCGGTCGATCGGTTGTGGATGCACGCATGGATCCGTACGTCCACGGTCCGCGATGGAAAATGCTATGCGTACTAACCTTTTCTTACTCTTGATTTGATGGTGATAGATCGCATGGATGGGCACGTACTCGATCGTAACTCGTCTCGCACGTCGGCGTGTTTTTGGTGTAGTACGTGCACGCCAATTGCAACGCCCACAATGCAAGAGTAAATCATGCACAAGCACACTATATCCCCCTGTCTCAGGATAAATCAGCTCCTTAATTAGCTTTCAAATAATGCCTTTAACTAATTATATGTGCACGGAAATTAGTTCCTAACCTTTTATGAATTGTTATTGAACCACCTCTCCCCTCCAATCACAAAGGGGTAAAGAAAACCATTGGTATGTAAAAGTTGCGGTTCTTACAGGTTAAGTGACCGATAAGTCGTAGCTAGATGAGCGAAGCAACCAATTATAATTTACGAGATTAATAACAATTTAAAACATTGCTAAAAAATACTATAATAAAATAACAAAATTAACTCTAATTTGAGTTTTTAAATCGGAAAGTTTGCTGATGTCGATAATTGAGCAAGCAGACGATAAAAGCCACAATCTCGAAGATTTAATCTAGTACTCTCTCTGTCCCATAATATAAGGGATTTTGATATTTTACCTGCACTGTTTGATCACTCGTCTTATTTAAAAAATTTGTATAAATATAAAAAAAAGAAAATTTGTGCTTAAAGTACTTTGGATAATAAAGTAAGTAAAATAATAATAATAATTCTAAAAAATTTTAAATAAGACGAATGGTCAAACAGTGCTAACAAAATGTCAAAATCTCTTATATTAGAGGACAGAGGGAGTAACCAGTAAGAAATATTACTAGTAAAAATCCTATTAACCATGTGAAATATTACTAGTAAAAATCCTATTACTAGTAAATATTTCTTACTGGTTACTCCCTCTGTCCTCTAATATAAGAGATTTTGACATTTTGTTAGCACTGTTTGACCATTCGTCTTATTTAAAATTTTTTAGAATTATTATTATTATTTTACTTACTTTATTATCCAAAGTACTTTAAGCACAAATTCTTTTATCAGCTTTACTCAATATTGTATCCGAAATCAAAAGACTTGAGGAATTTCGGTTGACGCTTGTTTGGCTGGTCGTTGTTCAATTGTCTTGTAACTAGAGCTCGAATTTAAATTTTAAAACTTAATTTTAGAGCTGATTTTAATTTTTTTTTAATATGCTTTGGCACTAATTTGGACGGATAAAATAAAAACATAAGAGTCCTATCTCAAATTATTTTTGTCATTCATTTTCTATAAGACCTAGCTCAACTAATAACTTTTGGGGTTAGACTAGTCAGTACATGTAACTCCTAGCTTAATATCACGTTTATGTATATGCTCCCAACTCATAGCTTAAGGGCCTATTTAGATCCATTTGGAATGGTAAATGGCAAATTGCAAAAGTTTGGGTGGCAAAAGTTTTGGCATTGCAAAAGTAATAGTTGGTGTTTAGATGCATGTTAAAGTTTTGCCATTCTAGCACTAAAGTGAGAGAGAGAAAGAGAGAGGGAGTGGTCCCAAAGCACTTTTTAGCACAATTTGCTACTATGGACTAGCAAATGCCAAATGCCAAATTGCCAACTTTTGCTACTAGTGTTTAGATCCAAAATAGCAAAAAGTGCTACAAAATGGCAAAACTTTTGCCATTTTGGAGGATGTAAACAGGGCCTAAACAAATAAAAACTCGCTAGCTAGACTAGGAGCAAGTCTTTTCTATATCTTTTTGCGTCCTTTTCGGATAATGGGTGCAAGTGCGATTGTTTCTACATTGGACTTAAAAAAATAATGGGTGCAAGTGCAGAGACAAGTTTGGCAATTAAGAAAGTTGAGATTTTTAAAATGGAGGGAGGCAGAATGTGTGGTTCAGGCATGACCAAACTTGGAAACAATCTGTCGGCTTTGATTTGCTTTAGTTGATATGTGGATTATTTTAAGCTTTCTCAGGCAGAAAGGTGGTTAGGCTGCTGAGGCAACAACAACAACAACCGGTGTTTGGTGATAATTAAACCTGTTCTGTTCATACAGCACTCAACAACAGTATTATAACGCATTCATCAGAAGAAGGGGAAAAAAAAATCTGCTACTACTCCTGAGGAAAAAAAAATACCCCACCTGTTTTAAAATAACTGACATTGATACTATTCTCTTTCAAACTTTAACCACTTATTTTTTTCCCAATGTTACAAACACTACAAATGATATCATGTTATTAAAGCGACGTAAAACTTTTATTCACTTATAGTCCAACAATTTGAAAGCAATTAATGGTCAAAAATTAAATGAAAAAGTTGAAATTCTAGGTTATTAAGAAATGCAGGGAGTAAACAAGTACTCTCTCTGTCCCGCGAAAAACCAACTTAGTACCTAATGTTGACATATTCTAATACTATGAGTCTGGACAAGTCTAGCTGCCAACATTCGGTTCTAAATTGGTTTTTTTTTTTTTGGAACAGAGGGAGTATAACTGAGAAAAGGTCAAATTAATAATGGAATGGATGGCATTGCCTTGAGCTTTAAAAACACAACCTTTCACCTCAATAATTGTAGCACAAAGCACCACAAGCCCCCCTTCCATGGCAGTGCAAAAAGATCAAAGCATGCATATGGTCCCTGCAGGGCCCGGCCAACCCCCCCTTTCTTCACCATTTACTACTACTGCTCATCCTTCAAAAATGCCTGCCAGGGATTGAATGGTTGCAAGGGAAGCAGAAACCCAGCAAATAATAGCACTGCACAGTACATGAATACTACATGTACACAGTTACACACACTCCCTACACCTTCACTACAGCCCCCCAGTTGTTTCTCTCGCAAGTACTGAGTAACTGACTACCCCCAGTTCTTGCCCTCTTGGGCCTTGGTATTGTTGCTCCAAGATCTTTGCCACTACTCCAACTTTCCTTATTCCACTAGAAATCATATATACCTTTCTCACTCTACATAATCCCCCCCTCTCCTTAGAGTCTAGTTATATAGATAGACAGATCTCTATCTACTCTGAAACTAACCTCTAAGGTAATCTCGGAATCTTCAGCTCTCTTAAACAGAATAGTTAAAGACTCTTGCGAGAATCTTCTAATAAAGTCTAAGTAGCTACAGAATCCAGAAATAAACTAGTAGTAACTCGGAAGCCGGGCTACGTCTTAGATAGATCTCACCAACCAGACACGTAACATAACGCGCTGCTCCTCAGAACCTGGAGCCTTTTTTTTTTTTTTCAAAGGGGGGTCTAATAATGAATAATGGCGTGTGATTACGTCGCATCTAACTTGTGATGGCAATTAGTAAGCAGTAGAGGGAGGGGGAGAGATGTGTTTGTCATACTAATAATGCGAGTGGTGATCTGATCTCTGCTTGCAAAAGAGACAGCCACGGAATCGAGAGGAGAGTGAGGAGGCCAGCCAAGTAAAGCGACACCAGTGTGTGCGTGCGTCAACACACAGCTCAAGCTTACGCGGGAGCTAAGCTGAGCTGAGCTGAGCTACAGCGAGCTAGCGGCGGCGGCGGCCATGGAGTGGGATCTCAAGATGCCGCCGGCGGCGAGCTGGGAGCTAGCCGACGAGCTGGAGAACAGCGGCGGCGGGGGTGTACCGGCGGCGGTATCGTCGTCATCGGCTGCGGTTGGTGGTGGCGTCAATGCGGGCGGTGGTGGCAGGCAGGAGTGCTCGGTCGACCTCAAGCTCGGCGGGTTGGGGGAGTTCGTCGGCGGCGGTGGCGGCGCGCAGCCGCGGGTGGTTGCGGCCGAGCCGGCGAAGGGGAAGGGGCCAGCGGGCGGGCCGCCCACGGCAGCAAGCAGCAGCAGCGTCGTCCGGCGCCGGCGAAGCGGCCGCGCGGTGCGGCGGCGGCGGGGCAGGGGCAGCAGTGCCCGTCGTGCGCGGTGGACGGGTGCAAGGAGGACCTGAGCAAGTGCCGCGACTACCATCGCCGGCACAAGGTGTGCGAGGCCCACTCCAAGACCCCCCTCGTCGTCGTCTCCGGCCGCGAGATGCGCTTCTGCCAGCAGTGCAGCAGGTAACCCCCCCAACCATTGTCTCCTTCCTTCCCGCCAAATTCACTGCAAAACAAAAAAAAATCGTAGCCGAAAACACCTCAAGACGTCATGGAAATTCGCATCAAGAACTGCATATATCAATTTCTCCACTTCTTTTCAGCGTCACTGTCTCTGATCATTCTCTTTGCTGAACAAAAGAAAAAGAAGATAAGCAAGAGTTTTTCTCTTTTTTTTGCTCCTTTTTTTTTTTGGGCTTTGCACAATCTCTTCTTGCTTCCAGTTGCAACTGACCATTGTGCAGTACATGCATCTGCATCTACTGATTCTAATTTCTACGCTACTTCGGATCAAAATTAATTCAGTACTGCAAAGCACAATTCCATTGATCCATTTCATCCAGCCTCGGACTTTGTTCATCATCATCTATCTGTCTCTTACTTCCTTTCCATTGGGAGCATACTATCCGGCTGTCTCGTTTCAGGGACGCACAGCTTTGCCTTTAATGGCATGCCTTTTCAGCCTTCCCTCATGCTATCCTTTAGCTCGGCAACTCGTATTACCCCCAAATTATTGCCTGTTTGCTCGCCTTTAGATTTATTACTATCATCTTTTCTTTTCTTTTTTATATCTCTTCTTCACCAGTAGCTGCACTGTTTTTGCACTGCTCAAGAGCAAAGCAGCTGCTGTAGTTGTTCAGTGTTTGTTGCTTACTGAGAAAAAAAAAGTGATAGAGACAGAAAAAAAAGTGAGGGAGAGAAAAAAAAAAAAAAACAGAACTGACGCCTGAATCTCATCAGCCAGAGATCACATTAGGCAATTTACCACCAGACTGTTATGATATTATTTTCAGTGTCCTCCTGTCTGAATATGACCGTCTGCTTCCTCTAACAAGAACAATAAATCAGCACCTAGTTCAGTACTAACTAATTTTCTCATGAATAAATAAATAAATAAATAAATATAGTCACTGTAATTAGTGACACTACTAGCACGGTAGCACCTGGTTTAGTGGTTAACAATACTTGGTTCTTGCACTTTTCCCTGTCGATGTTTTTTCGCGTGGGGGCTTGCTATCGATTGATTGATTCCTCAACAATGGCGTCGAAACTGAAAGAACATATGCATACTGGGACACACACCCTGCTTGCTTTCTGAATTTCTGATTTCTCCTCAAGGCAGCTGGCCTACCACATATATCTGACTGAGCTGTTCTGCTTCTTGCCATGAGAGCTAAGCTACCTTAGCTTAGCTACTACTACCACTCACTACGCCGTCTGTTTTGGAAGGGAAAGGCAGATGTGGATGCCCAAACCTAGAAAGATGGTTGTACCACTGAAAGAGAGAGTTTGTGGATGTGATCTGCACTAAAGCACCCCTGTACAGGGAAAGGACCATGTAGCCCTACTACAAGTTCACCATTTACACCTCTGTTCCTAAGGTTGGGCCACACATATATGAAGCTTTTAATGTCTTGGTTTGTTGGAAAGGGTTTTGCATTGCCATTACAAGCCAGCACAGTGGATACAGATAGCCAGGGTGCTCTCTATTGGAGAAGAAAAAAAATGGAGCCCTGAACACCCTGATTGGATCTCACTATTGCATGAAAGAATGATGAGATTTCTTGTCTTATAATTTTTAAAGATTTTTTTTTCTAAAGTCTGCAGGAGCCTTACTTAGTTACATTCATTTGTTATATTCCAGTTTCAGACTTATTGGCACTAGGTTCTGTGAGATCTTTTTTTTTTTTTTTTACATCGTTTGAGTATCATAGGGTGATTCAGTACCACCTTGACCCCTGTTTTTATCAGAGCTCTAAACTTCTAACACCACTTCTAACTTTTGAGCTAGTCTTCTAACCTTGCTGTTTTCTGAACAAAGATGTATACTCAAGATTGGTCATAGATGGAGATATTCTGTGAACAGAACTAACATAATAGCACCAAATTAGTCAGACACATTATCTAAAAAATATAGTCAGACATACTCTTTACAAAATTACTTCGGAGTTTGTTGTCCACTCCTTGAACTAGTACGATATTGTCCTACTGAATGCCTTCCTGCCTTTCAACTGAAAGTTCCCTATTTTATCTGTTAGTTCTTTTGTAAAATGTAACTGCACATTGTCAGAAGGATTTGCATCTTATTTCACTTTGCACCAGTCTTAAGTAATACATGGCATATTGGCATAAGACCAGGCTCTGCCATTTCTTATCTTGCTGAGACATAGGCACATAGCAAACAACTAAGTACTTTTTATTGTGGTGTGCTCCTTTACACAGTAGCACAACTTGTAGGGTGCTTATGTGATTGTCTCATCAATTATTCTCTTTATCTTTAAAAAGAGAATGATACAAAAAATCTCTTTATCTGAGAATACACATTACCCGGTGGGGACAGTCTTTCAATGATTTGATTACTTCGTCAGTGTTTGCAAACTGGGAAGATCATTATGCTGCTGCATGCAGACTTTATAAATTAAGTGATCTTCAGAGTCAGAACAAGATGTTAGCTTTCTACACCTATGGATCCACATCCACTGTATTGTGGTCCATGTACAAGTGGGGATAAAATATTTTTCTGCCGTTGACAGAACTTCAGTTCAATAAATTTATCTAAGATGAAGTATCCAAGCACGGAAAGAGCTAATTAACTGATGAAATTCCTGTGGTCCCTTGTGTTGGTATATGAGTATTCTAAGAGAGAATATGGAGACAGTATATTAAATTATTCTGAGAATACTTATCCTGATGTTTCTTTAGTGAGAACTGTGGTACATCGTTACAAAACCTCAGATCATGTTTCAGGAGTATTTTATCATGTAAGAGTTTTAAAAAGACGTACATCCTAGGTACAGTCATTTCTTAAGGTTTCATGGTACTGAATGATTAAATTACTTCTTCTGGTTTGGGTTTCAAGCATCATTTGGCTAATTTCAATGCAGTTAAATGATCAGAGGCTTTTCTTTCTTCAGGTTTCACTTGCTTCAGGAGTTTGATGAGGCCAAGCGCAGCTGTAGAAAGCGATTAGATGGGCACAACCGTCGCCGCAGGAAGCCACAGCCAGATCCCATGAACTCTGCAAGTTATCTTGCAAGCCAACAAGGTCTTTTCTTGTTTATTATTACCACTCTATGATATCACAGTTCATAATATAGTCATTCAGATTTCCTAACTATTGCTAGACAAGGAAACAAACTATGAAACATGCTAATGGCATAGATAAGTCATGGTTAAAAAAAGAACTGAAAGAAAATGAAACCGTGGTTCAGCTATGACTCTGCTCTTTCAATCTTGACATCCTGTAACATGTAATGCATTCTACTACCTCCGTTTCAGGTTATAAGACTTTCTACCATTGTCCACATTCATATAGATGCTAATGAATCCAGACACACATATATGTCTAGATTCATTAACATATATATAAATGTGGGCAATGATAAAAAGTCTTATAATATGAAACGGAGGAAGTAGTATACATCTAATGCATTGAACCATATCTTATGTACTAATTTGTGCTGATATATCAAACATTGCATCAAAATTCAGGGGCAAGATTCTCACCGTTCGCGACGGCGAGACCGGAGGCAAGCTGGACAGGGATGATCAAAACCGAGGAGAGCCCATACTACACGCACCACCAAATCCCTCTTGGCATCAGCAGCAGGCAGCAGCATTTCGTTGGCTCCACCTCTGACGGCGGCCGCCGCTTCCCTTTCCTCCAGGAAGGCGAGATCAGCTTCGGCGCCGGCGCCGGCGCCGGCGGCGTGCCAATGGATCAGGCAGCAGCTGCTGCTGCTGCTTCAGTGTGCCAGCCACTCCTGAAGACGGTAGCTCCTCCTCCTCCTCCTCATGGCGGCGGCGGCAGCAGCGGCGGCATCTCCGATGGTGGGTTGACACAAGTGCTCGACTCCGATTGTGCTCTCTCTCTTCTGTCAGCTCCGGCGAACTCCTCGGCCATCGACGTCGGCGGTGGCCGGGTGGTCGTCCAGCCGACCGAGCACATCCCCATGGCACAGCCTCTCATCTCCGGCCTTCAGTTCGGCGGCGGCGGCAGCTCAGCCTGGTTCGCGGCGCGACCGCATCATCAGGCTGCCACCGGCGCCGCCGCCACCGCCGTCGTCGTCTCGACGGCCGGGTTCTCCTGCCCGGTGGTGGAGAGCGAGCAGCTGAACACTGTCCTGAGCTCCAACGACAATGAGATGAACTACAATGGGATGTTTCACGTCGGCGGCGAAGGCTCATCGGATGGCACGTCGTCGTCTCTGCCGTTCTCATGGCAGTAGTTTTTTCAGTAACTGTATGTTGCTGCCTTAGTTTCAGTAGAGTTGGTTCTTCATTTCTTTTCAGTGATCAAATTATTGTTTCTGTTCTTTTCTGCCATGGTAAATTCCTTTTTTTTTCTTCTTCTTCTTGCCTTCATTTGAGTTAATTACAGCATTGATTTGTGTGAACAAAATTCATCATAAATCAGTTCCTCGCGAGATCATTGGTCTCAACATGATGGTGCCTAGTGAGAACTGCAGTATTGTGCAGTTTTCAGTTTTGAGTCTAAGTTGTATAAACTTGCAGTTGGAGTATTATGCTCGAGTATTAATCTACTATCATACAAGATAAGATCACGGATTAATTCACTCCCTGACCTGATCCATCTTGTGCACACGTCGGTCAGCAGCGGAATTGAGCTTCTGGATCAGATCTTAGGCGTCGTTTGGAACAGAGAAGTTTCAAAGATTTATGAAGAATTTGAACTGAATTCAGTATAGAATGCATGATTGTGAAAAATACAATAATATGAAAAATAAAGGATTGAGATATCATGATTTAATAATTTATTGAATACTCCATGCAACAAACCCATAGTAATTGTCCAAAGTAGATGTTGGTATAGAAGGAAAAATACAGAAAACTTATGATTGTACGGTGATTTGTTGGAGAGAAAAGGGAGAGAGAAAGAGACAACTTGTAGTGCAACTCTAAAAGGAATTTGAATGAATATGGTTAGAACTTTTGTGGTAGAAATTTCTTCTAAAAATGTGGAGCAACCTTTTCCTATCCTACAAAATTCCTTCAAATCAGTCCTACATAACCTTTCCAAAATTTCACAAAAAATGAAATAAGCATACCATTCCATCTTGTGCACACGTCCCTCAGTAGCGAAATTGAGTTTCTAGGTCAGATCTTGAGCCTCGCTGGAACGGAGAAATTTTAAAGATTTATAAAGGATTTAAATTAAATCTAGCATAGAACGTATGAATATTAAAAGAAATATAGAAATAGGGAAAACATAAGATTGTGACACCATGATTTAATAATTTATTGAGTCCATGAAACAAACCCATGGTAATTGCCCAAAATAGATGTTTGGATAGCTTAGAAAAAAAATACAGAAAATTAAGATTTTACGGTGATTAGTTGGAGAGAGAAGGGAGAGACATAAGTTGCATTGCAATTCTCAAACGAATTCGACAAATACGAGGTTAGATTTATTCTAGAATTCCTCTAAAATACGGACGACGAAATTACTTTGAATCAATCCAACAAATCTACATAGGAATTACTCTTTCGGACTCAAACTCCTCTATTTTTTCCCACTTAAAAATCCTTCGCCCTAATTAAAGTTCACCCGTTACAAATGGAGAGCGATCGAGCTCTCAACTAGCCTAATTCAAGAGGTGATGAAGAAAAATGGCAGAGAAAAAGAAGAAGAAGAAGAAGCCGCAATCACTCCTAGTCCTTACAAGGTTCTGCCGCCGTGGTGAGGCCAATGGCACATACTTTCAGGCTTCAGCCCACCAAATGGAGACGCCATACGGCCTATGCTGTTCCAGGCCCAAATTACACCGGCTAAACCCCATACGGCCCATACATATACCATTCCTGGCCCAAAACCGGTGGGTTCCCGAGACACGGCCCGACTCAAACACACGCACTCTCCAAGTCTCGACCTCCACGACGACGACGACGACGATGACGATGGCGCACAGGGCAGGGGCAGGCAGGTCACATGTGGTGGTGAATGGTGATGGCCATCCACCAATGAAAAGGCGAGTCGTGGTAAAGAAGACGGAGACGGATGGATGGACGGATGGATGGGCATGGGCGGCGAGCGATGGACGCGACCCATCCTGGTTTCCCGAAACGCGCTACGCTGCCGAGCATCTAGGGTTTCCCACCCGGTACGACCTTGCCGAAAATGGCACCCACTCACCATCTCCATCCTTTTAATCCCCTTCCTCCACCTCGCTTGCTTTCTTGCAGTGGTGGTGGTGGTGGTGAATCTAGCTTGGTTGGTTGGTTGCAGCTGGAGATCGATCGGGATGGGGAGGGGTCGGGTGGAGCTGAAGAGGATCGAGAACAAGATCAACCGCGCGGTGACGTTCGCCAAGCGCAGGAATGGGCTGCTCAAGAAGGCGTACGAGCTCTCCGTCCTCTGCGACGCCGAGGTCGCCCTCATCATCTTCTCCAACGCGGCAAGCTCTACGAGTTCTGCAGCACCCAGAGGTTCATTTCATTTCCTAGCTACTCATATCCATCCATCAAACCACATCACATCACACTTCAATTCGCAAGCTTAATTAGCCACCCTTTCGATTGGATCTGTCCTGTCCAGATCTGTTCATGCATCATCAAAAGCTAGCTGCATCGGCTTTTGCCCGGAATTCCAGCTGCATGCTATGCCGGCTTGATTTCTGCATACGATCTTTTGACAAGAAACGAGCTGTGGCGTGTTCAACCGCACGCTACCTAGCTAGCTAGATTGCTCTTGCTTCCGTGGGTTTTCACGCCGGGATAGATCTGGGCATATCCTGGGTTTAGGGTTTTGCTTCCTGGTCCGTGTGGTAGATCGGTGCACATCTTTAGTTTGCCAGTTGGTTTCCTTCTCCGATCTGTCCGTCTTACGTGCGATTTCTTCATGTGTGGTCTCGGAACTCGCAAAGGAACTGAAAAGTTAGCTTATTTACGACCTTTTCTTCTGGATCTGCAAGGTTCTTTGTTTCCCTTAGCTAAATCCTTAAAAGAAGTAGTCCAATATATACTTCCATGCATAATATTGCAAAATAAATGATGGTTTGTTGATAACCAAAGTAAAGAGACATAAAAACTAACTAGAGACTTTTTTTTTTTCAAAAAAAAAACAAGAAGAATCTTGTCTACTGTGTTATATTTCAGTAGTATATATACAGAGATCAACGGCTTCAGTCTACTAATCAAACAATATAATCTCATAGGGGGACTTGCAAGAACCATATGTTCCATTTCTGAATGTATTTTAAGCTAGAATGCATGACAACGAAAAAAGGGCATTGTGGTAGTAAATGTGCCATGCCCCTATTGTAGATTCTAATCATCGTTAATCTCTCCTTCTTGTGATCCCATGCATGCACTAATTTTAATTAATTCCTCATGTCTTTTGAACTTTGTAGCATGACTAAAACGCTTGAGAAGTATCAGAAATGCAGTTACGCAGGACCCGAAACAGCTGTCCAAAATAGAGAAAGTGAGGTAATTATTAATTGTGTTCATTAATTACACCCATTATTATGCAGCAACTAATTTTGGTTTGACCACATAAGTGTTTTCTCACATGTAACATTACTTTTCTACTACCATAATAGCATGTGCATATGAAGGAGATGGTTTGCAATTGCAATATGTTATATACATATGTCCTACACATGCATTTTCAAAACATCGAATTAATGGTCAACTATTTTGTTTCTTTCAGCAATTGAAAGCTAGCCGCAATGAATACCTCAAACTGAAGGCAAGGGTTGAAAATTTACAACGGACTCAAAGGCAAGTTATGATGCATTTTCACTGATAAGCTTCTCTCTTGATGATGCTTTTAGGTTTGCATTTAGACGATTTTATGCAAGAGCGGTTTTGTACCACAAAAATATGATTTTCGATGTCATAGCGCTGCAAGAATGATGTGAATAAACTCATAGTATTTCTTTTTATAGTGCTGTCGTTATAAACAAAAAAAATATCATGTTAACAGTAATTAAATGTTGATTCCAGCTTAATTGCTTGGATGTTATCAGCCTAGAGACCTTAGGTGGGCATCTTAATTTTAAGGTATAGTAGCACAACTACTAGCTATTATAGGCGCGCTATCAATAGGTGGAATAATAAAAACAAAGCACAAACAGTGTACCATATACTCCATCCGTCTCATAAAAAACCAACCTAAGTACTGGATGTGACATTTCTAGTACTACAAATCTAAACATACCTTTATTTAGATTTAATGTACTAGAATGTGTCACATCTGATCCTAGATTCTTTTTTTTTGGACGGAGGGAGAAAGTCACAAGCTCAGAGAATAAATCAATCATACAACTAGTATAAAGCATCTCAAATCTATTTTGTTTTATCAAAATCTAGTTGAGGACACACATATATATACAATCCAGGTTCTTATAGCATTCTCACCATTAATTAATTAACCAATAGATCAAGAAATCAACTGTACTACTCAAAATTAGACAGGCAGCTGTCGACCAGCTGATAAGATCTATATATAACATGATGTATATACATGTCATTGGTAAAAAAAAATCACATACATGCATGTCATAGTAGTACTACTTGCAGGTCGTAGTTCCAACATGCAACTGCATAATGAAGAAGTACATAGTATTGAGTATTAGCTTAGCTGTTACACATGTAATAATACATCATTTTGAAACACACGCTGTAAGTTAAATTTTATTTGGAAACATTAGTAGTTAATTAACTTCATTTTTGTACTTCAATATAGTAATTGAAAGTGGAAGTCTAATTTTCATATGTACATAACTAATACTCTTCTACCCCTATGTGTGGACTATGACAGGAATTTGCTGGGTGAAGATCTTGATTCATTAGGCATAAAAGAGCTCGAGAGCCTAGAGAAGCAGCTTGATTCATCCCTGAAGCACGTCAGAACTACAAGGGTAATGATTGTTTTTGGGTGCTAGATCACAAACAAGTACCATGCATGCATGCATGTACTCCCTCTGTGAAAAAAAAAATTCCAATCCTAGTTATGACAGTGTGTACACGTGTATCTAAGTTTCTAGCTAGAATTGTGTTTTGTATTGGACGAAGGGTGTAGGTGTGTAGCACTAGTTTTTGAAGTAACACAAAGGAGTACATACACACCATATATGTTGCATGCAGATGCAATTGACTTAAATGCAGCCCTATTGTTGATCGTGTGGATAGCTACCTCACGCAATTATTAATTTCCTGCGTAAAATTTATAGGAACCCATGCATGAAAGATCTGAATTGTAAATCTTACTTGTCAATGCTTTTAATCCTCTTGTAGACAAAACATCTGGTTGACCAACTGACGGAGCTTCAGAGAAAGGTATATTTTTAAGAATTATCAATACAAAGTGTTGATCACATTTTTCTTCCTTAGCAGTAGTAGATATTGACCCTGTTTACTTAATTTACAGGAACAAATGGTTTCTGAAGCAAATAGATGCCTTAGGAGAAAAGTAAGTTATACAACTCTTCCATCTAAAGAAAGGTTTATTCAACTAATCATTCATGACCAAGAATCTTAAGATAAACCTCAACTGAACTATGGTGTGTTTCCTATATATATGAATTATGGAGTATATAGTCCATGATCAATATAATGCAGATATCATGGAATGGAAGCCCTGATTAATGTAGTGAAAGGGATATTGAAAATAACTGCAATGTGATATCATTTAAATTGTTTTGAAAAACTGTAGCTGGAGGAAAGCAACCATGTTCGCGGGCAGCAAGTGTGGGAGCAGGGCTGCAACTTAATTGGCTATGAACGTCAGCCTGAAGTGCAGCAGCCTCTTCACGGCGGCAATGGGTTCTTCCATCCACTTGATGCTGCTGGTGAACCCACCCTTCAGATTGGGTATGCTCATATGATCTCTTCCTATATATACTTGGAACCAATTGCCGGTCTATATATATAATCTGATCCAGGACAATATAGCTAGCTAGGCTAGTTTTTGTATATGCACACTTAATATTGTATAGATCTTTAAATAATGGCTATATTTTTTGCTTATATATGCCTCTGAAAGTCTGAATGTGATACCTGTTTTGCAGGTACCCTGCTGAGCATCATGAGGCGATGAACAGTGCGTGCATGAACACCTACATGCCCCCATGGCTACCATGATGACGGGTGCAATGAATTACGAAATAACAAGGATATGTGGCATATATATGGTGCCGCATACATGCATGTATCATGGCTAGCTACTTAATTGGAGTGATGGATTTGAACTAGTTTCGTATGTAGCCTGTTTGTGTGTAACTTGTGTGAGATACTACCTTAAAAACTATCGGTGTCTGTTGAACATATTCTGTGATCAACTTTAAGCGTATTATTATCATTTCCATTCCATTCTGTTTAGTTCACTTGTACTTGCTAAATGCCTGAACTTTGCTACAGATAAAAAAATATTACTAACATTGTCTAAAATAAACACAAATATATTTTTCTGGAATATGTTACCTTTTTTATAGGGAATATTCACCTTATTTGCTTTTATACGTGGATATACATATACATTTATTTTTTACTATTAAAAAATTAAGGGATATTTTGTAAAAATTTTAACGGGGTAGGTGGCATGACAGATTCACTGTCGCATCCTTCCAGCCTAGCTATGTTTTTCTTGTTTCGTATTAAAGTTTTTTTAAAAAATTTCTATCGCATCATTACCATCCTTCCAGCGTACTCCCTCCATCGCATAAAAAACCAACCTAGCACCGGATGACACATCTTGATTCTATTAATCTGGACATACATATGTATAGATTCATAGTACTAAAATATGTCACATATGGTTCTAGATTCGTTTTTTAAGGGATGGAGGGAGTAGCTATGTTTTTCACGTTTCGTATTAAGTTTTTTTAAAAAAAATTCTTGAGAGTATCTGAGATGCTATCACATAGTAGAGTACTACTAGTAGAAACAGTACTGCATCTGCTGAAATAAATAGGGAAAAGGACACAACCAAGAGTGCGCAGCCCATGACCAGTTCCGGCCCGTGGAATCCATGTATCCATGCGAATTGGGCCGTAGCTGTGCGTGGGGCGGCCCATGAATAAACTTGTGGATAAATGTAGGCCATAGTTATCCTCGTTTTCTCCATGGCCTTGCATCAAAAGACAAAAAACATCATGAGTAGGTGAAACAAATAACTCCTTGTTTAATTTAGCTTAGGATTACTATAATCTAAATTATTAGGAGTATGCCGAAACAAACAAATACTCCATTCGTCCTATAATATAAGGGATTTTGGGTGGATGCAATACATCCTAATACAACAAATTTGGACAGATAGATCGTCTGTCCAGATTCATTGTTGTGTCACATCCACTCAAAAACCCTTATATTATGGGATATAGGGAATAAAGATAGAGCATTTTTAGTCCCGGTTGGAACTAAAGATAGAGCCAGGCTAGATACCAGTTGCTCCTTTATTCTTTTCTTTTCTTCATTGTTTTTAATATATTGATTTCACTCTATCCCCGTCACCAAAATCCCAAATCAATTATCACCTCCAAATCCTCAAATCGATCATCTCAAATACATCCCAACTTCTACAAAATTCATCACATATTCACATCACACACAAATCAAATACATCTCAGATCCGATCACAAATTCTCAAAAAAAAAAAAAAACAAAACAAAACAAGAACACCACAAACAGACACAAATCCCTCGCCTCGCCGGCCCGCCCAGCCGCCGCCGCCCGGCTACATCAGCTGAAGTAGAAAATAATACGGGGGCCCATGGAATCCATGTATGCTCGTTGCAAATTGGGCTTTGCATATGCGTGGGCCGGCCCGTCGTGCTCCAAACGGATCACTTCCACTTCCGGCGCCGTGAACGCACATATGATGGGACCTACCAAAAT
>CM020185.1:22736137-22798195 GCA_009805545.1 Oryza longistaminata
CTGACTGGATTGTCACGCATACGCTACGTAGGATAGGATTGGGTCGGGGGGTAATTCGTTCGGTATTGAAAGTTTAGGGTAAATGATGTCTGGCTTTCGGGTTCAGGGGGTAATTCGGTCGTCCGCGATAGTTCATGAGGTAATTCGTACTTTTTTTTTTTTCCATTGTAGAACCAAGTACGTTGTGTACTTTTTTTTTTTGAGAACACGTTGTGTACTGAATGCGAGTCGCTAGTCCAAAGCTTTATCCAACCGAGCAGTAGTAGAGTCTACTAGAGTTAAGTGCTGACTGCTGAGGACCAGCAAAAACACTATGGCGCCCTGCGTAAGGAGTACTACGGTGTACTACCAGCTTAAAACCACGATGCAACAACGTACCCTGTTCTCTCTCTGCTTTGAATCCAGACCAGGACCGTGCCTGTGTGAGCCTGTCCGACTCAACCAATCGTGTGGCCTTACGTGCATGGTGCAGCTGCAGGACTTATCGTTTTATTATTTATTTTTTTCTAACAGCACCAGCAAAAAGGCGCGCATGCAGTAATTAATTAATTAATTAACTAACTCACCCCCATGTAAAAACCGTTTTAATTATTTGGGCAAGTTCCGATCTCCTATCTTTCGTTTTCGACGTGCATATTTTACAGACTATTAAACAATATACTTTTAAAAAGCTTCTACTAAAAAAATGCTTTTTTAGCTAATACGTAATTAATTAATAATGCACTATCTAAAAGAAAGTGAAATAGACTGAAATGATCTGAAGAAATAAACCAAGGGGGTGAAGCGGGACGTATGCTCGTTGCAAATTGGGCTTTGGATATGCGTGGGCCGGCCCGTCGTGCTCCAAGACGGGATCACTTCCACTTCCGGCGCCGTGAACGGCACATATGATGGGACTACCAAAATGAACATTTTGAAATTTTAATTGTTATAATAATATTATAGCGTTTTATATGTAAATGTATTGTTGTCAAAAGATATTACCAATGTTTGGTAATAACAAATAAATTCATCAATTTTATCAAATAATGGTATTACTTAATATACCAGTAATATGAACGGGCCCTATTATCCCTTGTTCAATTTCTCTCCAATTGTATCAGTATCTCGATATTCTTATTTTGTCTATCTTTTCCTCTCTCTAGATTAAAGATATGTTCGTGCGTATCGCTGACAGTGGGTCTTGTTAGCACACTCAAACTTCAAAAAGCGTGGAAGCATACAAAACGCATGCATTATTCTACCGTAGAGTATTTGTTTCACGTCTAAAAATAAGTGTTATCCAAAGTATATATTTAAGTTAACTCTGTTTATTAACATGTTTGATTTATTCTACAATTGTACTGATAATCTATTATAATATTTTCTTCATCCTAAAGAGTTGGACGTATTACTTTTGTCACAAAGACTAAGAAATTAACTCATGTTGCATGTAAAAAAAATTAAGAAGTATATACAAACACCCAACGATGAGAAATATGATTTTTGTGTTCCGATCAAACATTTATTTTTTTAAGTCTTACAAACATGAAGACTAGAAATATAATTAACTTATTTAAAAGAAAAGTAAAATATAGAAAAGGGACAAGGTGAAAAAACTCATGAGGAGGTATAGTAAAAGGAAAAAGTATGAATCCCCCCACCCGAACTATCACGGTCGACCGAATTATCCCCCAAACTAAAAAACCAGACATATCACACCCTAAACTTATAAGACCGGACAAATTACCCCTTGCTCCAAACCAGAACGGTTTCGATCCTACGTATCGTACATGTGGCGTTAACGTGGAAATCCAATCAGAAAAAAAATAAAAAATATCATGGCCCCGCATGTCAAACGGGGTAAACTAAAATCTCTCCTCTTTCTTCTCTCTGGCGCGCGGCGAGATTGGGGAGGACGCGACGCGACGGGGCCATACTCCTCTGCCGCATGGCGGAGCCAGAGGGGTAGAGCCGCCGGCGAGGGTGACGGGAAAGTGAGGGGATTGGAATGGAGGCGACGGTGACAGAGTAGTGAAGCGGAGGCGGCAGAGGAGCAACCGGGTGGGGCGACGACAGTCGACGGGGATGACGGGGATGGGCAGCCGAACTCGTCGCTATAGCCCGTCGCTTCCAATGCCCTCCTCGGTGCCACCCGCCAAGTCCTCCCGCCTGAGCTAAGAAGGAAGAGAGAGAGAGAGAGAGAGGATGGAGGCTATGGATCCCTTTGACTCCTCGTCGGAACAGAGAAGAGGGCTATCTCACATCGTCTCCAGGGAAGGGAGCACCAGCTGCGCCGTGGCCACCACCTGGAAGGACAACCTCGATGACGCCGCTGCCCCACCTGAGCAGAAGACTCGTCGCCATACGAAGTGGGAGCTCGAGAGGCGCAGCAGACTCATCGTCGTAGCCCGCTGCCTCCAACGCCCTCCATAGCGCCGCCCGCCGCGCCCTCCCCGCATTCCGCTCCTGCCCCATGCACCGACCGCCCGTCCGCCACCCACCACCGTCGCCCGCACCGCCCTGTCCCAGCGCCCCCGCACACCGACCATCATCTGCCGCCTCGCCCACTGCCATGCGTCGATCTCCCCTTCCACCACCATCTCCATCACCATGCCGTTGCTCCGTCGCGCCCGCCGGCGCTCGCCCCAGTCGCTCGCGACCTAGCCGCGGCCGCGGCCGCTGCCGTCGCTCGGCCGCCGCCCACTCTTGCCCTTGCACTACTCGTGAGAGAAGAGGGAGGGGGAAGGAAAGGTATGACATGTGGGTCTCATATTTTCTTATAAAGAAAATACTGACTGGATGCCACGCATACGCTACGTAGGATAGGATTGGGTCGGGGGGGGTAATTCGTCCGGTATTGAAAGTTTAGGGTAAATGATGTCTGGCTTTCGGGTTCAGGGGGTAATTCGGTCGTCCGCGATAGTTCATGAGGTAATTCGTACTTTTTTTTTTTCCATTGTAGAACCAAGTACGTTGTGTACTTTTTTTTTTTGAGAACACGTTGTGTACTGAATGCGAGTCGCTAGTCCAAAGCTTTATCCAACCGAGCAGTAGTAGAGTCTACTAGAGTTAAGTGCTGACTGCTGAGGACCAGCAAAAACACTATGGCGCCCTGCGTAAGGAGTACTACGGTGTACTACCAGCTTAAAACCACGATGCAACAACGTACCCTGTTCTCTCTCTGCTTTGAATCCAGACCAGGACCGTGCCTGTGTGAGCCTGTCCGACTCAACCAATCGTGTGGCCTTACGTGCATGGTGCAGCTGCAGGACTTATCGTTTTATTATTTTTCTAACAGCACCAGCAAAAAGGCGCGCATGCAGTAATTAATTAATTAATTAACTAACTCACCCCCATGTAAAAACCGTTTTAATTATTTGGGCAAGTTCCGATCTCCTATCTTTCGTTTTCGACGTGCATATTTTACAGACTATTAAACAATATACTTTTAAAAAGCTTCTACTAAAAAAATGCTTTTTTAGCTAATACGTAATTAATTAATAATGCACTATCTAAAAGAAAGTGAAATAGACTGAAATGATCTGAAGAAATAAACCAAGGGGGTGAAGCGGGACTTAGAACACTCTACAACTTCACTCCAAACTCTGTAGTAAAGGTAGATTGAGGAGTTGGAACCCTACGCTAAAGATAGTTTTTGGTGATAGTTTTCTAGTTGTAGATTTAAAAAATATTTACCGAGTTAGAAAAATGTCCACGTCTCACCGTGTGTTTTCAATGATTATACACGTATTTAGAGACATCCACGTCCGTATTTTCAGTGATTATACCTGTATTAATTTAGAGGCATCCACGTCTGTATGGTCCGTCCTTTAATTTTAGTGACCATATTTGTGGAAGTAATTATTACTCAAACAAATTTTGAGGAGCGTTTCTTTGTAACTCGAGACACCACGTTCAGTACACACAGACGATGTACAGCCGCCATGCTTCGCTACCAAAAAAGAAAAAGAATATCTCAAAAGAATAAAAATAGTGTTATTTCCGAAATGATAAAAATGACTTGGACGAGTTCATCGTTACGCTTATATTTACAGTTATCCGCCTACGGCTTAATGGCTTATTAACGAACCAAAAATAAAGGGACTATCTATACTCATGCATGTCGCCATATTTTTTATTAAAAAATAATTACCATGTATGTTGTAAGCACCTAAATTACATGTGTAATTTGAGTACAGTATATTTACAATGTACTAAGTCACTAAAATTACATATGTAAATAGAGATATCATTGTGAATTCAATGGGGAACTAATGTATAAATAAATCACAGCAAGCAGCAAAGGCGCACGCGTGCAAGCATAAGTACTACAAACTAGTGCATGCACGCATGATGGCAAAACGGTCTTCCACAAATCTAAAAGGAAATCTGAGGGCTAAAAAACTGACCGTAATTAGAGAAAATTTATGGCGACATAATTATAGCACATCCAAAAAATAAATTATCGATAAAATTTTTATATGCATGTCTTTTGGTTTAATTTTTTTTAAAAAAAACTATGATAAAAAAAACTATAAAAACGATTTTGCTATTTTACGGCGATAGATTTTTTTGATTTTATCTTTCAGTTTGTCGTCCATAATATCATGCATTAAGATTCATGTTTTTTTTAACCCAACTTAAAATTATACTCCCTTCGTCTAAGAAAACCAATTTAGTATTGGATGGGGTACTTCATAGTACAACGAATTTAAACAGGAGTTTGTCAAGTTTCGTTATCGCAGAAAATACCTCATCCAATAATAGGTTAATTTTTTTTGACAGAAGGAGTACTCAGTTACAAAGCACTCATATACTCGTTTACATAGCACTTACATTTAATTACATAACACTTATATACTCAATCATAGTGCATTAACATTAGATTTTTTTACAACTGTTTTTAGATTTATGACTTTTGATATGCTTTTTATTTTTATTTAAAATGGGGTGTATCAATTGATTGAAAATTATTTAAAAGATCAATAGATAGTCCCATTTTAAAATTCAAAATTTGATTTGTGAGAAAAAAAAACAACTTCTTCCGTCCCGCAAAGAAGCAACTCCTATTAATAGCAAAATTAAAGGAAGGGATAAAAGATCATAATACATCTTATTAATAGCAAATTAGTATTAGTGGGTAACAGAATAAAGTTTTTTGGGGTTAAGAGTAGGAGTTATTTTATTTTGGGACAATGTTTCAATGTAGATGATTTATTTTAGGGCCTTTTTAGCTAGCAAACGAAAATTTTTGGCGTGTCACATCGCATACACGGACACACATTTGAAGTATTAAATATAGACTAATAAAAAATAATTACAGAACCCGTCATAAAACCGCAAGATGAATTTATTAAGCCTAATAAATTCGTCATTAGCAAATGTTTACTGTAGCACTACATTGTCAAATCATGGAGCAATTAGGCTCAAAAGATTTGTCTCACAAATTAATTGCAATCTGTGCAATTGTTTATTTTTTAGCCTATATTTAATAATGTACAGGTGATCAAACGTTTGATTTAATAGGGTGTAAAATTTTGAGGTGAGATCTAACTAGGCCTAAGAGCAGGTACAATATAAGCCAGCTATAAACATGTTGTAAGGAGATAAAATAGGAGAGAGAAGAGCAGCGGACTACAGATTTATAGCCAGCTGTAGCATTGACTCCAGGACGCGATATGTGTATGCCAGGTGGACCAGGTATTAATAGTGTAATAAGAGTATATAACTGTTGTATAAATTAACTATTAAGTTGAATATATGTGGTTTGGCAATTGAGATCCTCTGCAGTACTGTACTGCAGAGGGCCTGCATCCGTGGTTTGGAGCTAGTAGTTGGCTATGAACATGCCCTTGAGCGAAGAGATGGGGGCGGGAACCATGGCTCCGACAGGCGACGGCCACGATGCCATAATTCCATCTGAAACAGTACTACTCCCAGACTCCCAGTAGCAGTAAAACCGGGGCACACGTCAGCGGCCTACTAGACACTTCCTCCCTTCCCATCCAATCCCTTCCACGACACGTGGTCTCAAATCTCTCGCCGAAAATAAAAAAAAACACCAAAATTTAAGCTCTTTACTCCATGTCCAATCCGAGTGCTCCTAGTGGATACTGAATAGTGACGAGACGAGTCGTCGTCCTCGCTCGCCGGCCACACTTCCCCCTCCTGTCCCCACTCCACTCCACGGCCGTGCAGCTGCACAGCAGCAGCAGCAGCAGCTCGCACGGCGAGGAGATGGAGAGATGGAGATGGTGCCCCTTCTTCTCCTCCCCTCCACAAACTTTCCTTTTCTTTGAGAATGGATTCCCTCACCACCACATTTTTATTTTAGCAGCTAGTAGCCTAGTACTAGTACTAGCTCTTCTTGTTCTTGTTCTTTCTTCTTCCCCTTTTTAAATCCATCCAACCACAAACTAGTTTAGCTTAGCTTAGCTTAGTTAGGGTTCGTGGTCGATCGGTGGAGGAGTTTGGGAATGGAGGGAGGAGGGAGGAGGAGGAAGAGGGGGAAGGTGGAGCTGCGGCGGATAGAGGACCGGACGAGCCGGCAGGTGCGATTCTCGAAGCGGCGGAGCGGGCTGTTCAAGAAGGCGTACGAGCTGTCCGTGCTCTGCGACGCCCAGGTCGCCCTCATCGTCTTCTCCCCCGCCGGCCGCCTCTACGAGTTCGCCTCTCCCGCCTCCAGGTACTACATGTACACTCCACTCCACTGCACTCCTGCAGTTCAATTCCGTTTGTATTTTTTCTCTGTCTCCTCAAATCTGATCGATGCGCAGCGCAGCTAGCTAACAATGTTTCTCGCGGATTCTAGAGCTGAGCTTTGCTGTGTGCACTCTAAGCTCTAGCTGGCTATAATAATAATAACTCTCGTAACTAATTTTCTGGTGTCCTGAACTCCTGATGTTAATTGATTAGTACTACTACACATATGCAGTATTGCGTACGTATGGATTTGATTTGGAACTAGAAATAGATCGCTGTGCAGTGTTCCTGTACTTCTGCTGCTCAGCTTAATTTATAGAAGTAGCTTGCTTTCTTCGTGTGCTAAGGCTGAATGCTGAGACTACTAATTTTATGTCACATTTCTTCACCATTAGTTTGGGGATTTATCAGAGAAATACCTGCAAGTGTCCTCTCATAACTCGCTAGCTTAGCTAGTTCTTCAGGCTCATTCATAGAGATGATTGCTCAGGTTAATTGCAACTGCGCTGTGATAATCTACCAATATGGTACATGCATATACATATGTGTTTTCGCCCTATAGTTTACTTATGGGTTCAGTGTGCCAATTTCGTTGGTTTTTGTTTAATTGTATGCATAAAATATACCCATACATTTTAATCTGCAAAATAAGGCCTTCTTAATCTACCTCTTGTCTTTACCCATGTTGTACCCAAAAATAGCGTCACATATATGTAGCCTTTTTGGCACTGAGCGTCGAAAATTTTATTTGGTTAGTATAGGCTAGCTAACTGATGTCTCGGGAGAAACAAAAACTTTTGATTACTGCATTGAAAAATAACACTTTTTAAAATTTATTTACAATATAGTAACCAAGAACATTTTTTTTTTCATTTGTACGCCTGTACAAGTTACTGCTTTTGAGTTTAATTTACTGATTTCGAATTTTCTTCATGCAGCATTGATACAATTTTTGGTCGGTATTGGGACCTTCTGGACACAACAATTGATCTCAATATTGAAGCAAGGGACTCTCGGGTTGATTGCAATATACAGGTCTACCTGATAACTATTTTAGTAATATAGCAGTTCTTTAACTTATGATCATGATAATAACTAAGCCTAACATTTAAGTTCATAGCTCTAGAATCATGTTTCCCTTTTTGCCAATTGCACCAACTGAACATCGATGGTGTATTATCCATTAAAGTCTTAAAACTATGGAGTAAAATATGAAAGTTTTCCCACAAACCTATGGTCATGATAATAATTAAATCTGCTACTTAAGTCCATGGCTCTAGAATCTTGTTCCCTGTGCTAACTGAGAATCAATGGTATCATCCAATTAGCCTATTGGACTCCCTTGTCGCTCGCTGGAGTGACACGGGAGGCGAAACACCAAATCTCTAGCCTTAGCCACACACCCACTACTCGCCTTGGTGTTGGCCGTACTAGCAGTGACACCTGCCCATCTCTTCACCTTTCTCCTATAATTCCCCTCCTCTCCCTCTTTTTTTTCCCTTCCCACCTTTCTTTTTCTAGGTCTGGATACGGAGACAAATCGTCCACGGAGGGCTAGCTCCTTTGTTGGTTGGAGATGCAACCCCTCCATTTAGGGGTGTTGGTGTGGCTCCTCGCCTAGCCCTTTGTATTGATGACGACACTCCGCCTAGGATCAAGGTGGCAAAAGGTGCATGGGCTAACCGATGGCCAGAGCGATGACACATGTGGAAGGTATCCAATAAGATATTCACTACATGCAGGGGCAAGTGGCAGGAGGCGGCACCCCACATGGACGTTGGCCAGCTTGCTCTGTGTGGAGGACTGGCTATATGAGGCTTTAACGTGTGTAGAGGCGTTGCCTGCAACCGACGCATGCGCTAGGCGTTGTAACCGCTGGATTTGAGGTGTCTGTGCTTGGATCTAGACGCATAGTGGCAAACGGTGGTGGCATGGCTTCTTCTTTGCCTCCACTAGACAACGTCAGCGAGCGAAGGTGCACTAAGGTCTGGGAACTGCTAGATCTGGATCTCAAATGGATCTAGCTGGTGGCATGGAAGGTGGCATAATGGACGTCAATGATGGGTTGCAAGAGTTCGGGCTGCATCTCATGATTGCTTTAGTGTGGTATTTTATGCGACAAGGCTCGTTAGGCAACAAAGGATCAATCTCTGGCACGACGATTTCTGACATCAAAGTTTCTAAGTAAACGAGTGGTGTACCGGATTCTTACTAGATAAGAAAGTACTCCCTCCATTTCTAAGTAAACGACTTTTTGGTAAGTCAAACTAAACTTCTTAAAGTTTGACCAAGTTTATAGAAAAAGATAGCAATATTTCCAACGCAGAATAAACATACTATCAATATATATTCAACGTGTTATTTAGTGAAACTAATTTGGTGTTGTAAATGTTGCTTCATTTTTATATAAATTATGTCAAACTTAAAAAAAATTGACTTAGAAAAAAAATCAAAGCATCTTATAATATGAAACAAAGGGAGTAACAAGCTTGAAGCAACATGGACGAAGAATTGAAGCTTAGTCTTCTAGTCTTTCCTTTTGTATTTTGGTGTTTCTCGGTCATAAAACTTGGATCTAAGTATTCATGTTTGTAATATTTGGTTGTGTATATCCACATGTAGATGTAGAGGTCAGATTTATATCCATTATCTAAAAAAACATCCAATTATTAAAATCTCAAAAGCACATACGGACGGAGTAAAATATGAAAGTTTTCCTGAATGTTTTTTTTTTTGCATTAAACACCACATATAAGCACATATTATTTACTAGGATAAGACTTTATGTTGTAGCGGTCAATTATAAGGTCAAGTTAGGCATTTACTAGAGGCATTTGCACAAAAGTGACATTACAATCTCATTTTGAATGCATGAATTTTACATAATTTTCATAGTAATTAGTTTTAGTTCCCTTGAAAAATCTCCAAATTTCTTATATTCCATAGGAAGCTCAATTGCTTAAAAGGCTAATTGCATAAAAGAGCGCACACACGAAGTTACACATCACACATGTGGAATTTAATAAGTTAGGTGATCCTCCCTCATCATAACATATTTCATGGTAATGTTATATACTGAAGACATTTTTCATATGCATATTCAAGTTAGATCAAACAACAATACAATGGAGGTTAAGGGTCTAACTTATACTACATGTTATGTACATGTACATGTGGTTTGGTTCTCCTAATGTTTTCCACAGCACCCAAGTAAATATACTTGCAAAATTACACAACAAAACCTCACCGAAGTAATCAATAATTACTAGGTGTTTCTATATCTCCACCATCCCCATTCGACACCTCAAATATCCAAATATCCTTCATCCACTAAGTGAACACATCAAATATCTTGACTCTGACACATGCCATGCATGCCAATAACTAGTTTTTTTTTTACGGTTTCATGGATGATGCATATGCGCGCGCGCGCGCACACACACACCCCACCTACAAGTGTGCCTGCGTAGCACAGACTCATCAAGCAGAGGCTAGGGGTAATTCCATGAACCCTAGAAAATAGTTGGATCATGGGCTACTCCACGATCTAACAAGCTTATGATCAGAATAGACGAACCATGACTCAAAACACAATAGCGATGAAGAACTAATCCACAATTGAGAAATATATAGAGAACCCGACCACAAATTCCCTTAACGTCACTTTTGTGCAAAAATTATCACATGACCCTTCTGACCCTTGGACTTTTGACTTATAGAAGAATCTAATGCTGAAGGATTATGAGCCTCTGATCGTTTGGACAAACACCTCTTGTATGGCCTCACTCCTTGAGCATTTATACCCCCTTGCTAGTATTAACCCAAAAAAGAGTAGGAATAGTAATAGGTTCTAAGAATATAGTTAGGAATCCTTTTAGGTTTTTCCCTGGTGCTAATGGTATAACAGTCAGAATCTTATTTGTTGAAGTCACCTTTCTCCAAATTAGCAACACCTTTTTTCTTCTACCTAGAAAGTACCCCAACCACACGTCTCACGCACACCATCACAATGAGCATGTTAAAGTCTTGTTTTGGTTTCATAGATTCTCCACCTAAGAGTTTTTTGTAAGTTTGTTAACCATAGATCCTTATATAGGTTCACACCACCTTCTAGCGCCACTAGGTTGTGAGTGCCTCGTGCATGCTTGTCCTATATCTTCCTCATCCAATTGTAGTTTTGCCTCTGTCTCTACTAGAATTTGCATTTGTCTTTGTATTCTCGCACATAACCATAGTTCAGATCCAAGAATCAACTGTTAACCAAAATGCTTTCCTGCTACTAGCCAAGATATTTGATAGATCTCTTGTTATATGTGCATGTAACCTTACCTATACCACTCGGTATCCAGTGTTGATTCAAATATTATGGTGTTAACACCAAACTTTGGTATGGTTCCTAAGTGGATTTGGTTAAGGAAAGGAGCCAATTGGAAGATGGAAGTTTATCTAGATCAAGCTGAATTCACAGAGGAATTGTGAAGATCACGACATGGAAAATTAATTCTATCTATTAATTAGGCATGATTTAGTAGGGTTCCTTTTATCTTTAGGAAACGTGTCTTCAAGAAACCTATGTCGTGTCTGATCAGGACTTGTATCAACCCAAGGGATAAATATGTATTCATGTATCTCCACATATCAATACAATTACTGTTGGCGCATCACCACCTTTTATTCCGGCGAGTTCTTAGTTTCGAGTTGGGCTGCATCCGTCAACTTCGCTTGTATCAGCATGGCTAGAACTTTCTCGGTTAAGTCCGATATTCTATTCAGGTTGACACAAGTGTTGTCTATTTGATATATTGATTCTATCTTTAACTGCATCACCGTTTAGAGTAGTATCGGTTTAGTTAGGACTTTCTCGGTTAGGTCCGATATTTTGACTAAGTTGATATTTCTCTAAGCACATTGTTGTTTTAGATGGATTGATATATCTATCACGTTTGTGTATATCTATCAACTAAATAGGGTTTTCTTATTATCTTCAATCCTATATTGTGCCGGTTAGGTCTGATCTATTAGATTGTTGCTAATAAGTTTTACTCTACTAAGCCAATAGGTTTTAATGCAATGTTTCATCGGATTTCTAGCCAATGAGTTATCTTGTTACTCTTTTTAAGTGTTGTATCGGCTCATATTGAAACTCGTATATTCACTAGCTAAATCTTCCTTTATCAACTTCAATCTCATATTGTCTTGGTTCGGTCCGATCTATCAAGATTGTCTTTGATAAACAATGGTTTATTGATGAATTATGTATAGTATAGTTCTAGCCGATGACAGGAAAAATCTCATTGTTTATCTTATCATTTGAATCTACATCGAACTCATAGCCGATTGATAGAAACCTATCGATATCGGTTGGCCTTGCTACACTACATCGACCTATTGGCTGATCGACTCCTTGATTTTATACGATCTATATATTTATCTTGTTAGTTGCAGGATCAAACTAACTGGCATTGCCCTGAACCTGATTGATCGAACCTGCATTGGAGCTAAGCAGATCTCCCATGCCTTTGTGCCTTACAGCTATAGCGTTAAGTCGTATGGCGTGGTGACGCCATACACACATCCTATCTTTGCAAATTAAGAAAGCCAGGAAGGGCATTGTGCAAAGAAGAGTGTAGAGAAGGGAGGAAATCAGAGCACTGCAAAGAAGCATAGCAGGATGACGAGGGTTGCGCACGAGATGGTCCTAGATGGGTCGATCTTTGGATTTGGGTTGGTGATGTCGCCCCTAGGGTTTCCAGGAGCACCCTCTCTCCCTTTTCCCTCTATTTCTCTCCCAATATTAGGGCCTCACGGGCTGTTTTTCGCGCCCAGCCTAGACTTCATGCCCAGCGTGCCTAGGATTTGCGGGCTTGCCTTAAACTTCCCGCGTTCTTCCCTATAGTGTGCGCCTCATGCGACTCCGATGCCTCACGCCACAATAGCGATGCCACAGTGACACCCTAGCCTAAGGCGGACGCCATATACTCGAGGCTGTGGCTACAGGACGCCTTGGAGGTCGCCGAACACCATGACGCCTTCGTGACGCCATGGCAACGCCTCAATAACCATGCCTTCGTGTATCGCGACAAATTTCACGTCAACATATGTATAATCACCCTTTGCAAGTAACTCGCGCAACTCCACTCTAGCAATGATACCTTATAGCCTAAGAGCCGAAGTGGTTGTGTATGTACTAAATTCTTTGTTTCATCGTGGGATATACTCCCTAAACCTTGTTGGTGTGACATGTTCTCTGACAAACATCTCCAATGTAATTGTTACTACTTCAATGATTGCATAGTCCTTGTATTCCGTGAAGGGAACGGTTCTACGTCACATACGTAGATACCCTTCATTGAACTTATGTATTATGAAACATGTGGAAGAAACAACCAAAATTCAAGTCCATTAATGTCAATTACATTATTCAAATCATTTTCCACCATTATTTCGTATAGACCCCTCATTTGCTTCAAACATGGACAATCATTTATCACATGGCATTCCCTATCACATAGCTAACATGTTTGTTTGTCATTGCTGTTGCCATTCATAATTATTCCTTTGATTCTTGCTTTTGCTTGCCACACCTACAATATCTAATGCTTAATCACCCTAGGATAAACATTTTGATGGGTTCTTAAATGATTCAACTTCCAATAGATAGATATGCGATTGCCTCATCGAAAATAGTGGTCCTCATCAAACTAATAGGTGTCCCACCAATGAGAATATTTGTCCACCTATTGCTTACATGATGATGGTAGAAATGAATCCAATGTGATCTATCTTGTTCTAAATTTGCTTGTCCGCACTAATCCTCTCCTAGGCCCTTCTTACTTTTACTCATTTGAGTAAATTTAACAAAACTACATATATTTTGACCAAACTGTCTAAAACTACATATATAGGAATGTATATCACAAAATTTTAGATTTAGCGCCATTTTTTTCACGAAACTATAGATTTAAGGCATTGTATCATAAAACTACAGATTTTACATCAATTTTATCATGAAACTACAGCTTTTGTAACTTTAAATAGATGATAGTGCTATGGATCTAAACTCTAAAATATGTAGTTATTCGATAACTTCATCACTAGATCTGTAGTTTTGTGAAATTTACTCACTCATTCAATGATGTCCTTTGCTTGGTTGGGCTTTGCTTGTATGACCTTCCACCGTGGGTATTTATACCCACTTATTACTCCTAACCCCAAGCATATTGTGAGGAGGATTGTGCAGAGAATTGGATGGCGACAACCTACAGACCAGCCCATATAGCAGTTAGCTTGATGTCACCAAGGCAGTCAAATGAAGGCATCAGGCTTGACTTTGCTAAGGCAAACAAATGCTGGCACCACACCTTGCTCAACATTGCCAAGCCACACTTAATGCATTTTCGAGGGGCGTTCTCTTTTGTATGTGGACTTTATGATGCCATTCGGGATGGTGGTTGCGTGAGGTTTGGAGAATGGCTGCTTTTGTGGAGATCAGGTGGTACCAACTCAAAGGTGGCTTGGCTATGACATGCGGGCTGGTCAAGTGTAAGGCTTTTAGGGACAATGGGATCGATTTGCTTAGGCATTTAGTTGACCTCAGTGGAAATATGCTTCATGTTAACGAACATGCTAAAAAAACAAAATAGAGAAATATTTGGATGATATGAGAGTGAACTCGTTGATTTGTTTGGCTTTATAAAACTTAAAATATGATCTTTCGACGCTATATATAGTTTTCGCTAGATTCTGAGTTAGTTAGGAATCCTTTATTCCTTAAATATGTGACCTTTCGGTGTTACAAAAACCAATTTGCATAGGTTCTAATAAACAAGAAGAAATCCTTTTGCTTTCCTTATTTTCCTCATCTTACTAGGATGGGAGTCACTCCAATATTACAACATCCACCACCACATTAAAGGTGCTTCCCCAATAGGTAGATTTTATGTGCTTCTTTTTTTTCCCTGTTCTACGTACACTCAATCCGTTCACATATTCAAGGCATATTATGTTGAAAACAATTGTATGCTGTCAGTTTTTGTTCTAGATGATTGTTTTGGACATTCTAATTTTTCAGGACTAAATATGTTTTATTAATTATAATTGGAACCACAAAATATTATATATGCATTTATATATGTAGCTGAATTTTGTCAGTACTTGCACTTTATGAGATAATATAAGCATATGCACCTTCTTTTGCTTGATCGTTCTTTCCCTCTTTAATTTGACAGCTTCGTCAGAAAGAGCATTCAGATGACCCGGTGCCTAAGATAAACCACATTACTCAATGGTAACGAAAATATAGCTGATGAGCAAGTGAGGGAATCATTTGTTTTCATCGAGGATGACATATTTTATGTAGTTGTCTGATTGTCCAAGTTGTTTTCAGTGTGTTGGAATCAAATGTCAACGAGCTGAACGTCGCTGAGCTAAGAGGTTTGGAGGAAGCGATGACTAATGCTTTGACTGTTGTTAAGGTCATACATTATCCACTTTATTGGTCTTCATCACATCAATTCTAGCATGTAGAATGTGCCTGCTTTAATTTCGTTGCAACTGTTATTTTTAAGATATTTCATTGCAACTGTTATACGTAATGCACCCCACAAGTTTGAGAGGAGCTTAATTTTTGTGTTTCATGCAGAACAAACTGATGATGAAGGTGGCTAGTGTGCTCCCCCAAAGCGAGGTTAGTTAACAGAAATTGGCTAAACTCAACCGAATTTAATTTTGAATTCTGCAATCATATGCATATGCCGTTGTGTATCGACAGTTCCAACAATTGATGGAACTTTACCCTCAAGCTAGATGGTCAAGCTAGCATGAGAAAGTACTCAGAAATAAAATAATTTCATGAGCAAGTACTCAGGGATAAAAGGATAATTCAATGAGCCAAGTTCTCGAAAAGACTAGCTGACCACTAATGGTGTTTAATTAAACAGGCTATTTCCTTGGGGCAATTGCATCTGTGCCCCCACTTTCGAAGCCAATTGCTGTTTTACCCTCATTTTTTAGGGTTTGCAGTTTTACCCCCACTTTTTGAATCTAAAGCAAAGGTGTACCCCCACTTCTAACAGCCGGTTTTAACGGTGTTAGTTTTAGAGAAAAGGACATTTATACCCTCGGTGGTTATAACATTTTTGCCCTCATTTTTTTCAGCTGTGTGTGGTTTTGCCCCTATTTTCTATTATATATGAGCATCTCTTGTGATGTTTTTATATTTTTAATAAAGAAAATCACAAATACTAGACAATTTCAAATTTTGACCAAAATTTGAATAAAATTTCGACAGCATTTCGATAGAATTTCGACACAACTAGCCTCAGCCAAATTAATTCATTCAGAAGCAAAAACAAAACCAAATCAAATCTAAAATATCACACGCTGAAAATAATTCCAGACATCATAAATCTTCAGGGCAATTAGCTAAGGGTAACTAATGGACTAATCCAACCGGAGCACTTGGCAAGCTCGGAGATGCCAGCGACGTCGTCGAGCGCCAGCTGCTCGTCCTCCGCCGCTGGGAGGCGGCCATCCGGCGCCGCTGCCGGCGCAGCGTTGCCCGGCCGCTGACGGCGAGCAGCAGCAGGGACAGGACGAGGACACCCGGATGCAGCCGTAGGAGCGCGCCCGCGGCGCGCCCGCAGCCTAGGGCGCACGTCGTTGCCGCACGGGCGTGGGAGACTGGGAGGATAGACTCAGGGCCTTATCCATTCTCTAGGGGTACAAAGGTAAATTCATATTTCCTAAAATCTTTTTTTATTTCCTTTTGTATTTCTTTAACACAAAACGTGGGACCCACCAAACGGCTGTCACAAGTGAGGGTAGACGGCTGGTTCAGATTAAAAAGTGGGGGGTAAAACTGCAAACCCTAAAAAGTGAGGGTAAAACAGCAATTGGCATTCAAAGTGGGGGCACAGATGCAATTATCCCTATTTCCTTATGCTGTTTTTCTGCTCTTGCCAACAGAAGAAGGGGAAGAGTTGCTGGATTTCAGAGCCAAGATCAAGAGTGAGCTCTTAATTTACACTGGAGAAGGAGCTACATTAAATTTGCAGCCTCAAACCTGCAAATGTTCGATAGATGATCATAGGTTTGATTTGTTGTTTGTTCACACATTCATACATACAAGTTACAACTGTCAAGTTTGATGGGTTAACTGTTTGTCCCACAAACGCACGTTATCTTGAAATCCTGACAAAGCAAGACACAGGTGCAATGTGCGTACCTGCGAAATTGTAGCCAAAGCATGATAATGTACCAGCCATTTCAACAACAGAAGTTGCTTGGAAAACATTGGAGGGAATTCCTCCTGATTCTTGTCGATCGGAGATGAACTACCAGATGTAAGATTCATGTGATGTTCCTGCGTTTCAAAAGAAACCCTTTGCCTGGTTCCTGCTGGCTGCTGCTGCAGAGGCCAGAGGATCGGCCTCAAGCAACCCTGTCAAAGTTACAGTTTAACCTTCTGTTGAAGATGATGAACAGTCGAACACCAATACTGAACCAGCTGTGAAGAAGAAAGGCACATTGCCTTTTCTGGGAAAAAAGAAGAGAAGAACGGAACATACCGGCCGCCGGCGGCGGCGACGGATTTACGCCGGCGAGGAGCAATCAGCAGCGATGCGCGAGAGCGACGACCATATGCATGGCGGAGTGGCGGTGGGCTCCTGGCGGCCAGATGGACCAGCTGGTGGGCCGGGCCGCATCTGCGGGTGTTCTGCCCAGGCCCAATTAGAATAAGTTATATCTGGATGGGAAGAAATATCAGAATCGATGTCAAATTAAGGGATTTCAAGTGAACTTTATTCTGACCCAATTATATTTTTAGACGAAAGGGCCAGATGGACCAATTATATTTTGGAGTACCAAACTTTGACAAGGCTGCTTGAGGCAAGCACGGTGACGGGCTGACGGCGGATGCACAGCTTGGATGCTACGGCAGCATTTGTCAAACATAGGTGGTTGGTAGTTGAGATAGATTATAAGATAAAGATGGAGTCAGGGTACGTAGAACGAAAAAGTCATTAACGTATGAATGATGATTGAGTTTTAGTTATTATAAATTTAGAAAATAAATTTATTTATATTTTATAAAGCCACTTCTATGTAAAAAAGTTTTTTTTTTTTGCAATAATGTGTCTAGCCGTTTGAAAAATATGATAACAAAAACTGAGGTAAAATATGTATCTTAATTAGAAAAGAACGAGGTACATGGTGATAAAGACGAACATGACCAGAGAAATTTTGAGTATGGTCGTATGGCACAATATTTGGGAACTGTCAGTTGAATTCATCGAGACATCAAAAATAACTTTATTGGCACTGCAAAAACACCATGGATGCTACTAACTCACAATGATATGGGGGCTAGAGGAAATGTACTGCTGCTGCACAATACAGATTTTGAGTGATGTAGAACTAACAGTGTACAACACAAATGAAAAATAGCAAGTGATTCACAAGCCGTAGCTAAGCTCAACTGTTGAAGACTATATCCGGCGAAGAACTTTCTCAGCTGCCTCCACGGTTTTTTCGATGTCCTGGGAGGTGTGTGCCAAGCTGGTGAAACCTGCCTCAAACTGGGATGGGGCTAGGTACACACCTTCTTCAAGCATGCCCCGGTAGAACCTCCCAAACTTGACGGTGTCACTCTTCTTCGCATCATCAAAGTTGTGAACTGGGCCACCGGTGAAGAAGAACCCGAACATCCCCCTGATGTGTCCTCCACACATCTCATGTCCAGTTTTCGCACCCGCATCCAATACCCCGCGAACAAGATCACCGGTGATCTTGTCCAAGTAATCGTAGGTTCCAGGCTCCATAAGACGCTTGAGTGTGTGGATTCCAGCAGTCATAGCTAGAGGGTTTCCACTAAGGGTTCCTGCTTGGTACATTGGCCCTGCTGGAGCAACCATCTCCATGATGTCCTTACGGCCACCATAAGCGCCAACTGGAAGACCGCCACCGATGATTTTCCCCATTGTTGACACATCAGGGGTGATACCGAAGTATTCTTGAGCCCCACCATAAGCTAAACGGAAACCCGTCATCACTTCATCAAAGACCAAAAGTGCACCGTCTTGTTTCGTCAAGTCACGGAGAGCATTCAGAAAATCAGGTTGTGGAGGAATGAAGCCAGCATTGCCAACAACGGGCTCAAGGAAGACAGCAGCAATCTGCCCTTTGTTCTCCTCAAACAGTTTTTTCACTGCCTCGACATCATTGTATGGTGCCGTTAGAGTCTCAGATGTGGCTCCCTTGGGGACTCCAGGGGAGTCTGGGAGGCCAAGGGTGGCAACACCACTGCCAGCTTTAACAAGGAAGGAATCTGCATGGCCATGGTAACAACCTTCAAACTTGAGAATCTTCTCTCTCCCAGTGAATGCACGCACGAGGCGGAGCGCTCCCATGCAGGCTTCTGTCCCTGAATTGACAAAACGGACCATTTCGATACTTGGTACAGCAGAGATGACCATCTCAGCCAACACATTCTCCAACACACATGGAGCACCAAAGCTAGTTCCTTTCTTTAGAGTTTCAATCAATGCTGCATTCACCTGAATAAAACAAGAAGATTTTAGTATGATGGTTTGGATTCAGGTAACACAAAAGGTTAGATTGAAACTCCAATCTCGCAAATTTTATGAACTATACAGAAGGGAAAAGGAACAAGGCCGTACCGTATCATCTGCATGACCAATGATCGCAGGACCCCAGGAACCAACATAATCGATATATTCATTTCCATCCACATCCCACATACGAGAACCCTTCACAGAATCAAACACAATGGGCTGCCCACCAACTGATTTGAAGGCACGAACTGGTGAATTAACACCCCCAGGCATCAACTCCTGCAATGCAGAGAAACATCCATCAGTACAAATATCCGAATCTGACATAAAAGGAGTACAAATTATTGAATAAGGATATAGGCTGCACCAACATGGATGTTAATATCAGTCAGTACGCATTCTAACAAGGATATAAACCGATTTTAGTCTACAGAGTGAAAAGTGGAAACCATTTTTTTTAAAAGAGAGAAAAAAAATACAAAACAAGAATCTAAGGGGATGGTTAAGTGCATAATAAGCCTGGAAATTTATGTACAGGAATTTTACATTATTCAGTTCTAATAATTATGGCAATTGTGCCTTTGATAACCTATACTCCCATAAAGATCATGATCTAAATTGGGAGGGTAAAATCATCATAGATGTATTCTCTAGGGACCATATACTTTGAAACTAGTTTTTGTTTGCTTGAATATTACCTAAATGATTGATGTAGTGTCTAACTGTCTATGATATATGTCTGTCTGAATCTAACAACCTGGATTACAAGCACAGTTGACCTTGCCAAAAGCTCACATTGTCCAACTCTCACAGCCCATGGTTTCCATCCAAAACATAACTGAAATTCCACCCGATTATACCCCACATATCGCATCGCTGGCATGAACGAAGAAACACCGCCATCAATTGCCCACCAATTTCAACCCGAGAACAGGTCCCCATCAATTGAGCGCAAACGAGCGTCATCTCACAATTCGCAGTCACAGAAATGCCTCATGTAATGTGGATTAACCCCCTAAACGAAGCGCGAGGACGCATATCCCCACGCAAGGAGAGGAGGAGAGGAGGCGGGTCACCTTGGCGGCGTTGAAGATCTCCTCGGACTTCTCCACCGTGTACGCCTTATCCCCCTTCTCGACGGAGATGGCCGCCCGCACCACGGACCGGGGGGAGCGCGCGCGCGAGGGAGAGGGCCTCGGGGCCAACGGCCGGGCCGAGATCCCGGACGCCACGGCGGCGGCGGCGGCGGAGGCGGCGGCTGCTCCGGCCATGCTTTCCTCCCTTTCCGGGTTCCTTCTTCCCTCTCGAGGGGTGGGTGCGTGGAGAAGATGAGGGGAGGGGATAAGAAAATTCAGAGGGGTTTGGTGCGATTGGGTCTTAAAGGTGCCGCATGGGCCCACCGGTCAGATCGTTTTTTTAGTGAGAAAAAGAAGAGGCTACGATTGGTACTCAGCCGTACGATCTCCATCGAACGGTTGTTGTGAGCTCACGGGAGTTCGGGGAATTCATCGCCCAACCCCCTCGTAGCGTGGGTTTTACGGCTGTGGTTGGTTGTCATCCGTACGATCCATATCGGACGGTTCATGTTAGCTCAAGGGTGTTGGGAGAATTGGTCATTGACCCCGTGTAGGTCGTGGACTATGGTTGGTTTTCATCCGTACGATCTCTATCGGACGGTTCATGTGAGCTCGAGGGGTTTCGGAGAATTCATCACCGACCCCGGCCCTGTAGCATGGGCCGAGAGGTTGGTTTGTCAATATGGTGGGCTTTATGTTGCTTCTTGTTTCAAATGTGCTGGGCTTCAAGTCCGTGTGCTGTACTGTACAAAGGCTGTGGATTGTGGTTGTGGAAGGTAAAACGCTCGTGTTGGAAGTAATAGACTGGAAAATGTTCCTCATATAAACCACTAAATGAAACGTGGCATTACCGGTCGTCTTTGGGTGGATTCTAGAACACGCTGCTTTGATCTGCTGCGACGAGTGAACGACGCATTAACACTCGTTAATCTCAGCCCTTTACTACGATGATGACATTGTGTTGGGTCTGGGCTATTGTTGATTGTGAGAACACATGGAGAAGAGAGATTTAAGAGGGATTTTTATGTACAACAGACTTGTCAAATAGTGAAAAAAAACTCGACAGAAGATTGCCGTTTGAATGAAACCTTAAACATGCGAAACAGTCGGCCACGGCGCTGCAGTGTTCCCTTACAATTGGAACTAAACTTCCGTGGCAATTTTTGTTTCTAGATTTATCCCAATTGCGAAGGGAGGTATATGTTCTGGGCATCAGATAGAGGCAAATCAAACTAGTCAAGAATATTCTTGGCTTCAAGAACAAATAATGCCGTCTCAAAAAGAGAAGGTAAACCTACCACAGAATCACATAAATCATAAATGGTGCTTCCAACAAGCAAATACAGGGCGCAAATGCAGATATAGAAGAGCGAACGAAAATAACGCCCATAGACTGAAACCAAACAGCAAAACAGGACGAAAATGCAGACCTGATAAAATCTTTTAGGCTGTCTTCATTCACATTCCACATAAATGGTGCCTCCATACCACAGTTCATGGGAGAAACATAGAAGAACAAATCCAGAAGGTGCATAGTCTTTTAACACCATTTCTTGCAATAATTTGCACCAGTCGATAAACAATCAAAAGAGCAACAGCATCTCATAGTTTCAACATAAAACACTGGCCCAGTACGTTGATGGATGACTATCCAGCTTTCCTTAACCATAGTTCAGACGGAACATGTCGTTCTGCACATAGAAGTTGCCTCCAGCGGGAAGCAGCTGGAACATCTGTAAAATGTTGGAAATCACAAGTTCAGTGAACATGAGGAATCATTCTGGACATAAACTGAAGATGCATCAAGTGACAGCATGTTTGGAATATTATTCCCAATCGAATTAGGTTCATTTCACTTATGTCCGTAGAGCTTGCAAAGTTCGAATACATAAGCATCACAGTTAAGAGTTTGAAACTATTGTTCTGCACAAATAACGTGTTTTCAACCATCAAGGTAGTAGAAAAGATGGCATTCACATGTTATTACTCATTTCAACTAAGATTTGCCAATCAACTTCAATTTTCATGGAAATGGCCTCATGACTATAGATGGGAAGCACTTATCATAAGTATATTGCATGTTATGTTAAATCAAACAGAACTTGATCAAACATAAAAACTTAAAAATAACTAGAATGCAAGATCCCCAAAGTTGCCTCCAATATTTTCCTAATCAAACTACTAAAAAATTGCAATTTTACTATAAGCCTGCGATCAATTGCACAAATGCTGCCATAACTGAAGACAGCTTTCATCTTATCATCAATAGTAACAAATTAATACAAACACAAGCAATATCCACATCCTACAATCAAGATAAACAGGAATTAAGATTCTTGTAAATCAGTTAATATACTCCACAAAAAACCACTGACATGCCAACAACAATATTAATATTTGTTAGAAATCAACCAAGCAAATTTATTTTTGATCCACTAGTATAGTGTAATTGTTCTATGAATCATTCCATCACATATATATACTCAGATGGAACTGAAGGCCACCATTAAATTTAGTGTAGTCATGCGAGAGAGAGAGAGAGAGAGAGAGCTGCCACCATTAGATTAACGAGAGCAATGGAACTGAAGGCCATGAAACAATGAAGGAGCACCATATTAGCCAGTTGTCATAGCATGATCTTAGTTGCTAGAACCATGATAATTTAATACTACTCAATAGCCCACCAAGAATTCCAGAAATTGCTGGAGAATCAAACGGTGTCATGTTGGAAGAACAATCCAATCTAATAACAAAAGGTTAATCAAATTAAAGAATTGCTAAGAGAATAAGTGGAATCTTGATAGGGAATGCATCAGGAACATCAGGAACTACGAGGATCCAAATACCCCCACTACCCACAAGTCCAATCGTAGGCTCACAACTCGTCACTAAACAACTAGTGCATCAATCAATCTACCGACATAGTGACCAAACCCAATCATCACAACAGTAAGCACCACATCAAACAAGCCGCTGCTACTACTAACGAACCAAGTCAAACCACGAATCACGAGATCAACCACAGATCGGATCAGATCAGAGCAGATCAGATCTGCGCGTATTTGAATCAAACAGATCGAGGAGGAGGAGGTGGGGGAAGCGAATAGCACGAACCTGGGAGAACTTGAGGGGGTGCTCGTCGGGGCCGGTGCGGAGGGATCCGGAGACGAAGACGAGCATGCCGCCCTGCGGCCCCGACGGCTGGCAGTCGACGGTGTTGATGTCGTGGTGGCACTGCGCGAAGGGGAGGGAGCCGAGCTTGCCGGCGATGGCGGCGGCGCCGAGAAACTGCTGGCCCTCGAAGGTGAGCATGGACCCGTCCTGGTACAGCGACACCAGCGCCGGCCGGTTCGTGTCGAACGTCCGGTAGTAGTGCTCCACGAACGCCTTCGCCACCGCGTCCGCGTCCATGGCGTCTCGCCTCTCTCGCTCGCCTAGGGTTTGGAAGCTTCTGGAAAGGAGGCGCTCGGGAGAAGAGAAAGAAGGAAGACGAGGGCGTCGTGTGAAAGGGCAATTTCAAGGGGTGAGGGGTTCGCGTGGGACGGACGCTAACCCATTGGGCAGAAGAATCCAGAAATTTTCATACTGGGCCGGATTTTTATGGGCCGTAAAGCCCAACAAAAAAGTTGAGGCGGGACACACCACCAGCGGCATGATAGGTGGGCCACAAAACTGACAGGGAAACGACAGGGGCGGCCGCGCTTGAATGCTCTCGGAAACGGACGTTTTCTCTCGGGTCACAGACTGCCACGTGTCGACAAAATGACCGTCGATTCCGCATCGACGGCAGAGCGCCACTGCCAGCCTGGCTTGTCCGGTCTCTTTCACCCCCGGCGAGGAGGCGGCGAGGGCGACGTCGTCTCGTCCTCCTCCCGTCTCCCGAGTTGCCGAGCTCGTCTCGTCCATAGAAACGCAGCGAATTCTCGCCGGATTTCTCCTCCTCTCCCTCCGTGTTCCAATCTGCTCTGCTTGCTCGGCTCGTGCTGGATTACCAGTAGCAATCACTGTTTCGGCAGGTGGGGATCGTCGGCGTACACCAATCCGCCGTGGTTGGAGGAGGTGGTGGTGGTGCAGCAATGGTGGAGGTGGGGGGAAGGGTGAGGGGTTCGTGCGGAACAGGTGGCTGGTGTTCGTGGCGGCGATGTGGATGCAGTCGTTCGCCGGTGTGGGGTACCTGTTCGGGAGCATCTCGCCGGTGATCAAGCCTCGCTGGGTACAACCAGCGGGTGAGGTGGCGGGGCTCGGGGTCGCCAAGGACCTCGGCGACAGCGTCGGCTTCCTCGCCGGCACGCTCTCCGCCGTGCTCCCGCTCTGGGCCGCGGTCCTCGTCGGCGCCGCGCAGAACCTCGTCGGCTACGGCTGGGTCTGGCTCGCCGTCACCCACCGCGCCCCCGTGCCCCCGCTCTGGGCGGTCAGTCTCAGATCCCTTCCCTTCCCGTTTCCACCTCTCATCTTCATTGCAGGCAGCCGCATGTGCTACAGTCTATCTCATGTTCTCCCCCATGCTTGCTACTCATCTCTAGCATTTTTCTGACTGCGACTTTTTTTTTGGATTAATTGAAGCGTGCACGTTGGTTAGTGTGGAAATTATGTTGAAAATTTTACAGGCTTGTTTAACAATGTGTGTAGTGGACTAGTGGTTCATCAGGTTTTAATTTACTTCTACTGGGTTTTGTACGGTTCAAGTTTCTAGGATTGGGATCTGCAAACTATTCATACCTCCTTGTTTGGGGATTGGAGATACTATTTGCAGTTGGACTTCAGTACAGTGTTCGATCATGGAGAAGAAACTCTGTTAGCTTAGATGTTCAAACACTCTGAAAATGAAATGCTGTTGATCTAAAATAATACTGATTTTATATTCAGAAACCAGTATCAGAATTTCATTGGCTCAAACATTTTTTTCTCGTGTTGTATGACATGTGCGAAGAATATTTCCAGCATACGAACTGTTAAATACTTGTATATGCTTCCTTGTCTGTAGAAACAGTTAGTGGTTGCTTTCTTGCTTCCCACGTGCCTTTGATTATACCTTAATTTACATATCTCATGAGAACTTTTTTATTTGAGCAATATTCAGCCTATAACTTCACCATCCCTAATCAGTATTAAGGATAGTAGAATACACCTGTCGGAATCACCTAAACCTTTGTGAATAATAAGTGAAATAGCATCCTATTTTTTTAGATAGTGAAATAGCATCCTATGGATGGTAGTTGCTAAGCAAGTATTTCGAAGCCTTAAATAAATGTTAAATCTCCATATGCAGGTAATATTCTGGTACATGTCTCTAATAACTACTGTATTTTGGAAAAATGTTGAAGTTTCTAAGATTATGAATCAGTTAGTAGTAACTTTCTATGCCAAATGTGGGAGGACTTAGTAGGCACAAGATTAGCGTCCTTGTCTATCCTTATGGACAGAAAGATGGCATTATTTTCTATATATTTTTCAAGAAGACCATATTCCCTTTATCCATTAGGCAAACATGATCTGATTAACTTCTGAACTGATTTTTTGTTGATCTAAAAACACTGGATGTTTAGACTACACTTCTATTACATATTCTCGAAACCTGAAAATTATGCTCACACTTCACGAACCATTCTGAGTGTTAATTGTTTCAAAGGGTAGATTTATCAAGGAATTTTCGGTGTTACACTCAGGATATGTAGGATTTTGATGTCTCACTAAATTCAGTTCCAATAGTTGGAAATTCTAGATTTTTCTGTTGATCTTTTTTAGCTGTATGATGCATTAGAACAATTATTAGCTTGTTGAAATGTTAGCCGCAAGTCACAACTTTCGTTTTTTTAAGGAAATAGTGTTCCCTTCACTACCTTTCGTTCCATTTGGCTTTAATTCATGCATTCAGTGTCTAATGCCGATATTTTGGTGCCAAGATCTTTCTTTGATCCAATTATGCATTTCAAGCAACATTTCACTGGGGGAGTGTGGGTCATTGTTGGTACACCCTATACGGCTGGAATATAGTTCTCTTTGCATGTATAGATAAGTGTAAATACCACAATTAATTTGGCAGTAGCATAGATATGCAGGTTTCATTGCATCATCATTCTTTTTTTCCTTTTTTTTTTTTTGGGGGGGGGAAGCAAAACCTGATAACAGAAACCGTTAGTCCATTATTTTTCTTTTGAATAAGAAGAAGGGCAAAAGCTTTTGACTCTTATGTATTAATAGAGCAGGAAGGACATTTACAAATATCTCTGCCAGACTACAGATTAAGCTGAGGCAAAGATGCTCTAGCCGAGGTGCTACTGCTAAACTGTAGCCTCTTCCACCATTGCTTTTGCTATTTCAGTTGGTGGCATTTGGAATCTCGCATGGCTGCCATATATGATATAAACAGATCTATATTTACCTTTCACATTCCTTCAACTTTATTCATGTTGATTCTTGTGCTGAAAGCCTCTTATCTCATATCTCGACAGATGTGCATTCTTATCTTTATTGGTACTAATGGTGAGACATACTTCAATACGGCTGCGCTCGTCTCATGTGTTCAGAACTTCCCCAAGAGCCGTGGACCGATTGTCGGTATCCTCAAGGGATTTGCTGGTTTGAGTGGTGCAATCCTAACGCAGATGTATGCGATGATACATTCACCTGATCATGCGGCATTGATCTTCATGGTTGCTGTTGGTCCAACAATGGTGGTTATCGCGTTAATGTTCATTGTCAGACCAGTTGGAGGACACAGGCAAGTGCGGCCTTCTGATGGTACAAGCTTCACGTTTGTATACAGTGTCTGCTTGCTTTTGGCTGCTTATCTGATGGGTGTGATGATACTGGGGGACCTTATCGACTTGAGCCACACAGTGATGGTCTTGTTGACCATCATTCTAATCGTCCTCTTGATAGTTCCAATAGTCATCCCTGTGATACTCAGCTTCTTCTCAGATAACGATGAGAGTGCCTATGCATCACTGTTGCAATCACCAGGGAAAGAAGAAGCAAGTGCGTCAACACCATCTGAAGAGCAAACTGAGGTTATATTCAGTGAGGTGGAGGATGAAAAGCCAAAGGAAGTGGATCTACTTCCAGCCTCAGAGAGGCAGAAGAGGATAGCTGAATTGCAGACAAAGCTATTCCAAGCAGCTGCTGTTGGCGCTGTCAGGGTCAAGAGGAGAAAAGGTCCACGAAGAGGAGAGGATTTCACATTGATGCAGGCATTGATCAAGGCAGATTTTTGGCTACTATTCTTCTCCCTTCTGTTGGGATCAGGATCAGGTCTTACTGTGATAGATAATCTTGGGCAAATGAGCCAGTCATTGGGTTATGAGGATAGTCACATTTTTGTCTCGATGATTAGCATCTGGAACTTCCTTGGACGCATTGGTGGGGGCTACTTTTCAGAGCTTATTGTCAAGTAAGAAATCTACAGTAGCTGTTTACTGAAATTAAAAATATACTTCCTCCATTTCATATTGTAAGATTTTATAGCAATGCCCACATTCATATATATGTTAATGAATCTACAATGAATGTGGGCATTGCTAATATATATGTTAATGAATCTACAATGAATGTGGGCATTGCTATAAGGTCTTATAATATGAAACGGAGGTGTGTAGATTCATTAACATATATATGAATGTGGGCATTGCTATAAGGTCTTATAATATGAAACGGAGAGAGTATATCTTTGTGATCCATCTGATGATTAATATTATTTAGCGCATAAGGAGCAGCATCTAATGATTCGTATTGTTTGGTTCATACGGAAGTGAAAGTGAAACTATGGAATGACATCCAATTGCAAATTGCATAATGCAAGTATTAATGCTTTCGGCAGCACAGACATAGCGTTTGCTGGGTATATGGCATTTCTTGCTGGTCAATATTTTTGTAAACCATGAGTAATCGTTTATTCCATTAGTTTTTGTTCAAATGCATTTTTTTTCCTGACTGAGTAAAACAAACATTCTACTCTTTGTTCCAGTGCATGTGCTCACAAAGAAGACAAAAAACTAAGTGCAAGAAACTAAAATGACAACTAAATGCTCCCTCCGTCCCTAAATATTTGACGCCGTTGACTTTTTTAAACATGTTTGACTGTTCGTCTAAATATTTAGGGACGGAGGGAGTACAAGAGTCAAGAAACTAGTATTGTACTCTTTGTTTACTTGTCCTTTTAAACTGGCACCCTTTTATCTTTGTATTAATTCTAATCTGTCCCCTTTTTCTCTGATCCTTTTTCAGGGACTATGCATATCCAAGGGCTATTGCGTTAGCGACAGCTCAAGTATTTATGGCATTTGGGCACTTCTCCTTTGCAATGGCTTGGCCGGGTGCAATGTACATCGGCACACTGCTTGTTGGTCTTGGCTATGGTGCCCACTGGGCAATTGTGCCAGCTGCTGCCTCCGAACTCTTCGGCCTGAAGAACTTCGGAGCATTGTACAACTTCCTTACCGTCGCGAATCCAGCAGGCTCCCTTGTATTCTCAGGCATTATTGCCAGTGGCATATACGACTCTGAAGCTGAGAAGCAGGCTCACCAGCACCATAACTCGACATTGGTGGCAATGCCTGGGAGATTGCTTGCCATGGCCTCGGATGCTACTCAGCCATTGAAGTGTGAGGGGGCCATCTGCTTCTTCCTCTCGTCTCTGATCATGTCTGGGTTCTGCATTGTTGCTGCTGTCCTGAGCTTGATCCTCATCTACCGGACGAAGATTGTGTACGCCAATCTGTATGGGAACCCCAGGACATGAAGAATATCATCAGTCAAGACCCAGAAGGAAACAAAATTTATAAATGTTATCAACGCATATACTACTATCTCGGATTTTCACCCCAAGTCCTGTTGATTCGTTGGAGAGCAGAAGGGTGAAGTTTTGTTATCTTCCTTCTGTTTCTGAGAGGCATTCTTGCGCTATCATAAGTTAATGAAGTTATCAGTGGCTACCGAAAGAACGATCGTTGTTCAGTATCTTGAAGTATCGACGTGTACCGGTGCACGGTGGAGATGTGTTTTGCTTTTCAACTTTTGCTGTGTAAAAACTTTAAAAATCGCATGTATACATGTACAAATAGCGTTGCTTTGTCAAGGAGGAACATTGTTCTTTCCGGTATGTTGATATATAATGAAGTGCTTCTCATATGAGGGAGAAAACAAGAGAGAGAAAAGTTGATCATCTGCCTGAGGATTTTTGCAAGTTCAATTTATGATCATCGATATTGCCCGAGGATATTGGCATGTCTTTACTGAAAAACAGAAAAAGACTCTGCACCACCTGAATCTGATTTTCTGAACCGTATCTGCAGGCTGCAACCTCGCTCTGTAACAGAATCTACGAGATTTGGATATTTGGATATTTTCCTTCTGAAATTAGCGGTCTGTTTGGTTGGAGGGAGTTTTTAGGAGGGATTGGGAGTTTAGAGGGATTAGACTATTAACTGTTTTGTTTGGTTGGGGGACATGGGAATTTTGGTGGGATGGGGATGGGAAATTGAGGAATAAACTCCCTCATTTTCAATACCTGGGTAGGGGCAGGTAATTGGGAGGGAATTCCTCCTTTACTTCGCCTAAACAAATCTCAGCCATCCGTTTTTATTAATGATCTAATCTCCAACTAAACTCCATATCAATTTTCATCACCTCTACCAAACAAGAGACTGGGATAAAAATCAAATTCCCATCTTAATCTCACCATCAATTCCCTCGTGTAAACTCTCAGTCCCCTTCCCTCGAGTTGCCAAACAAGCCCTAGGGGAAATTGTTTGTGAATCTCCGAAAACCTCGAATTCCCCTCTTCTAGGTAATCGTGACTCGGTTGGCACAAATAAAATCGTTAAAACGGGACGCCGCCGCCTCGAATCGAATCCCCCACCACTCAATTTTCGTTTTCGTTTTCGTTTCTTCCGCCGCAAGCCTGCCGCCCCCCCTCGCACCGGCGGCCGCCGCCGCGGCGGCGCGCGATGGAGTCGACGTGCTGGTCGTGCGGCGAGGGGCGGTGGTGGCGGACCCGGACACCGGCGTGCTCGTCTGCACCTCCTGCGGCCGCATCCACGACTCCGGCTCGTCGGAGTTCGTCCACCAGTCGATCTGCACCGACAACGGCGTGTACGACTCCGCGCCTCCTCCTTCGTCTACCACCAGTCGCAGTCGCAGTACCGGGACCAGAAACTCTCGAACGGCGCCGTCACCATCGCCTCCAATCCCCGCCCGCCTCGGCCTCTCCCCCACCGCCGCCGACGAGGCGCTCGCCATGGCCAAGTCCGCCACGGGCGGCAACCTCGCCACCCAGGGCTCCGCCTTCCTCCCGGCCCTCGCCTCCGCCTGCGCCTTCCTCGTCGCGAGGTCCCACCGCCTCCCGCTCTCCCTGGCCGAGGCCGCCGAGACCGCCTTCTGCTCGGTGGCCTCGCTCGCCGACCTCGTCTCCCGCATCGCCTCCCACCTCTCGCTCCCCCCGCTCCCGTCCTTCGACTACGCCGCCGCGCTCGAGCGCGCCGTGCGCTCCTCGCCCTCGCTGTCCTCCGCCGCGAGCGAGAGGACGGAGGTGATCCTCTCCCAATCCCGGTTCCTCCTCCGCTGCGCCTCCAAGTGGTCGCTCACCACGGGGCGGTTCCCTCTCCCCCTCATCGCCGCCCTCGTCGCGTTCGCCGCGGAGGCGAACGGGGTCACCTCCATCACCGTGGAGGACATTGCGCGGGACATCTCGGCGAGGCTGCACACCAGCCTCCGCCGGTACAAGGAGCTCGTCGATGCGCTGGTGCGCGTCGCGCGGGAGCTGCTGCCGTGGGGCGCCGATGTCAATGCGAAGAACTTGCTCCTGAACGCGCCCGTGCTGCTCCGGCTCATGGAGATGAGGTCACAATCCGACCCATCAGAGCAGTTTCTCGAGAGCTTCGCTCCGGACATTGCCGGGATTGTGCAGGCGTGCTCAGCCGTTGATGACGATGAATCCAAGTACCTTCAGGTTGCTCCCCAATTGGCTTCTGATGATTTGGATTCCAATAATTCCGGGCAGGAGGGGAAGGAATTGGAGAATTTGAAGATCTCGGAGGAGTGCCTATCAAGTGCTTACCAAAATGTCTTGAAGAGGCTTGCTCAACTACAAAGACTTGGGCAAGTTGGTAAAGGTGCTAACAGGAAGAGGCAGCGGATAGGAGGGCTAGAGCTGGAGCCATGTATAGATTCGCTGGATGATGGTTGGACCAAGGACATGGTGTTGGAGGATGTAGTGAATATTGACGTTGGCTTTGATGTTCCTCCGCCATCGTTTGCTGCTGGAATGAAGTTGCAGAAGAAAAGGAGAGCACGGATTGAAGCTGCTAAGTGCCGAATTGATGCGATTAGAAAAGGTCCTGTTGAGAGCGAGAATAAATTGCAGGCTGCTCTGAGAAATGAAGATGCCTGCTCACCGCAAAAACCGGCCAGGAAGAAGCGAGGCAAAAAGAGGATAGCTGGAAGTGATCGTGCCATGAATGGAGAGCTTCCAATAGAGATGCCGGATGGTCCAGGTGGTGAGAAGAAGAGACGGAAAGGAGCTCCCTCTGATGGTATTGACTGGGAGGACTGTATCATTGAGCTCCTGTTATTACACGGCGCAAATGAGGAAGAGATCGAACAAGGACAATACAGAAGATTGTTAGATCTACATGTCTTCTGTGCAGTGAGTGCCAGTGGACACAAATGAAAACATGGTGATGTAAGTCCATAGGTCTTTAGGATAATTAAGACAGATTTATTGCTGAACATAGGTTCTCACTACTATAAACCACAACAATCTGTTGATAGAATTTTTTTTTCTTGATAGAGAAATTTTGTGCTGAGTACCACTTTGGTGAAGTTCAATTAAGCTGATTGTGGAAAGAAAATATTGTGATAGAGATGAAAATACATGTTTGGGTTTTGTTTTCCCTGGTAAAACAGACAGTAGAATGCAACCTAGGAATGATAGGGAGACTAGAATTTTTTGTCTTAAATGACTGGGATGTTCTGGTTACTGTACATTGATGTACTGCTTATGAGTGACTTGTAGTTATAAATTTTCACTCTACTGTCATCAGTTTCTCATAGATGGAGTCAGAAAATGAAAAATGTGCATTGGCGTATCGTGCTTTCCTGATGAAGTGTGTGTTTCTGATTATTTCGAAGTGGTTCAGATCTTCAGGATGCAATCTTTCTTTTTTAAGGCAATGGGTGGCTACTGACTACATATATGTGACTCAAATTACTATTGGTGATATATCTATCCTATTCCTATGGGCGGAAATAACATTTGGTTTGTAATCGTGCAAAATGTGGATAAGTATTTACATGTTTATTTGTAATCTATGTTGTTCAGCGGTTCTTGTTGCTAAAGGCCGCAAGGACAGACTACCGATTTAAGTTACCAGGTCATGTGCAATTTTTTTAAAGATGTACTCAACTGAAATATTGTCTTCATTTGCTATTTTGGATCATGTTTTGTGGCTAAGTTTATAGAGCGTGGAGCTCACATGTTAAACCTATACATATGCAACAATTCTCCTAGAATCAGATAATTACCCAGGGATAACTTTCTTCGTTTTGGTAGACACACTTTATTGGTCATCATGGATTTATTTTCTGCATGTAATTACATTCCTGGGTGTGGGATCAGAATTCTTATAGTGGTTTCGGTTGCTGCACTGCACTATTGCACAATTGCTTACCAGGGGATTCGTATAACCATATGTTGTAGGGAATGAGCATAATATCTTTATCTTTTCACTTGGTAGATGGAATCTCCAAATGTATGAGATGTTTCAAGGAGGAAGAACCTAAGAAGGTAAGAGACATTTCTTTTAAAAAAAGAAGGTAAGGGACTCCTTCGTCAAAGAACATTTGGAAAGTGTCCAGGTAATCTCTATGCTTGAAGAGGCTACACCTTCCTTCAGGGAAGATTAATAGATCTGTGAGCATTGGTGTTGCAATTATTTCCACAGGCTCTTCAGGAGATATGTTCCATTTGCACCTTCAGATTTAAGCTCCATCTGCTACTGCTACTTGCAGTGAGCCTCTTCATATTATCCTAGGCACGGGGCCTCTTCAGGAGATGCTGCTTTTGAGCTGTATGACCTCACCTCCTACATCTGATTGCCTGAGGTGGTCTCTCACTCTCTTCAGATGGTCCTATGTTTTTTTTTGACGGAATGGTCCTATGTTCGCGATCTCAGCAATCAGGTATCTCGATAATCTCAGATTAAGGTAGTGATGCTGATTTCAATTCGTTGATATGCCGTTCTGAAGTGAGCATTCATTGTGTTTTTTCAATTGCCGTATTATTCAGACTTTTCTTCTGCTCATTCATTGTGATGATGGAACAAACTGGCTATTGGATATTCAGAAGTCGCCTGTGGCATTGTGTATTTTCAGCAGTTTAAGGTCAATAATAAGTTAACATTTCTGAAAGCCATCATTTTCAAATTTCCAATGCATTTCCTAGGCATATATGTTTTTTATCTCCTTCTGTTTCGTCTTCCCTTCCCTTGATTATACTGAAATTTTCAGAATCGCCCAATCAAAAGTTTGATTTCTTGGTCTTTATTGATTTCTTTCAGCTTCCTAACATGATCACCTGGTGGTGAAAACTTGCATTTGTACAGACTGAATCATAAGTCAAACTAATTTCCTTTTTATTAGCCCTATCCATCTTGTTAATCATTTCAATAGAGAATCCTCAATGTATCCATTGTACGTATTACACTCTTCAGTCTGTACAAAAATTCATCGAAAAACAATAAGCACATAGAAAGAAAAAAAGAAGTAAGAAAACACACTCAAACTTTTGGAAAACTGTATGCAAAAGAATCAAGCTCATTATATGTATCAAACTCATCAGAGCAACACATTTCTGAATTACAATCTGCCGCTGCTTTCCATCTAGTGGTTGAATGCAGTGCAGTCTCTCCTGACCTCTCCATCCTTGCCGGCCTTGACCCCTAGCCTCCCCAGCCTGACCATGGAGCTCACGAAGGCATCGAAGAAGGCGGTCTGGTTGACGGCGAACTCCTCGACGGTGCGCCGCGACGCGCCGTCGGTGTAGAGCACCTGGTCGGAGGTGAAGAGGCCGAGGCCATTGACGAGGTTGGAGTAGTAGACGTTGTCGAAGACGATGGGGCTGACGGGGTCCATGTTGACGGCGATGGTCTTGCCGACGTCGCGCGGGCACGCCTCCATCAGCTGCGCCGCGTAGTCCTTGTTCATGGACGGGTCCGTCTGCTCGCCGGCGCTGTAGTTGTACAGCCGGCCGGTGAAGCGGGTGCAGTGCGCGAAGCCGACGGTGTGCGCGCCGGAGAGCGCCACCATGTCGCGCACCGACAGCCCGTGCTTGTCGAACACGGCGGCGAGCTTCTTCACGTGCATGTCCGGCCCGGGCAGCTTGCCGTCGACGTCGCTCGCCTTGGACACGAGGCCGTCGAGCCGCCCGAGCTCCACGGACCACCATGGCCCGGACGCCTGTGGTTGATGGTGGCCATTGTCAATATACTTGTAAGGGATCAGGACCGTCTGCAGTCACTGCATCCTGCCTTTGTCACTGACATGTGGGCCTGATTTGTCGTCAAGCTCACATGTCAGCGACAAACGCACGGTGAAGTCGACTGTAGAGGATCTCGATCCACTTGTAAGGTGATGTACTACGGCGGTACGGCCATTGTCAGTGTGAGGTGTAGGGGCTTACGAGGGAGACGACGTCTCTGGCGGCGAGGGCGAGGATGTCGGCGCAGGAGACCACGCCGGGGCAGGCCTTCTCGACGGCGGTCTTGACACGGTTCACGGTGTCGAAGCCGTCGCCGGCGAGGGACATGTTGTCCGGCGCGTCCTTCTCGGCGTCGTCATTTGGGGACGAAATCAAGGCCGAAGCGTCACACCCCTGTAAAAATCTTTTTACTCAGTTTTTATTCAATAGTGTAAACCACAATGATTGTTTCTGCATTTCTACTTCCAAGTTGCTGTTTATAATTATTTTTATACAATTAGAAATTAAACTATATATTAGCTCGTTCATGTATAGGCTACCGGGTGGGGCCGATACAACTGGTGCTCTACGTGCATTCACGCGCTGCATCTTATTCCTATATGTGGTCAAACCCAAAAGGAAAAATGTTCTTCGAAACATCAAAAGGGAAAAGACGAGATGCCAGCTGATTGATTGCCAGGACACCACTAAACATCATTAGGCGCGTGACATGTCAGGCATCTCTTTAATCTTTATTCTTCACTCGCTGAACTAGTAACAGTTTTTTAGGGAGCATTCAACTAATTAATACTACTCCATAACCCTGCACTGAAAATGCTGATTGGTACCTCTACCTTTGAAGAAAGAAGGCTAGTTGATTTTTCTTAAACTTTAAAACCTTTTACTAATTATACTATTTAGTGACTGGATTAATACTAATATGCCTCTTTCTCCTTGTTTCTTTTTTCAGATGAATTGATTGCTGGTTCTGAAGATTCTGAAGAGCAAAGTGGGAGAGGAGAATGAGATGGATGGATCCGACACGGCCGCAATTTGATAATGCGCGTCACTGATGAAAAGTCGCGTCGTCACATGCATCGCTGCCGCAACCGACGACCACGCGAGCGAGGTAATCGAGTTGTTCTCTTCTCTAATCTCTCTACCTTCTCCCAGCTCGACCCACCTAAACAAATTACCTGATTTTTTTCTTCTAATTGCAGATATCTGAACACCTCTCAGTAAAAAGAAAATCATTTGAGAGAGAATGGCCAATGGGGAGGAAGATTGGGGTACAGCCACAGGGCTCCAAAGCTGCCACTGGAAAAGCATAGCAGCGGCAAGTTGCAGCCTTGCACCGTTGGAAATGGAGTGGCTTCTGGATTAAGAGAGGACAGGAAAATGATTCCAAAGCTCCAGCAAGTTGAACAGGTGAAGAACCGACCATCGAACCAACTAATTTAACAAGAATCTACTTACTTAAAACTGACTCCAGAAACCAACAGATGAATCATGAATAAACCCAGTTAATGCAAATGATGCTCATTCAGATGCATGAGAGGCTCGAGCAAGAACCAGATTGATTTGATTGATGCAGCCTACTAGCATTTGCTTGTGTGATTGGTTAATTAACAGTTTGAATGGTTTGATCCAGGATGATGAACTGATCGAACTCACCGTGACGAGGCAGTCGTGGAAGAAGAGCCTGAGGACGGCCGGGATGGTGACGACCGTCTCGTTGATCTTCCTCGACACCTCATACCGCACGATGGACTCCAGCTTGGGGCACGACGAGCTGTAGTACCCCGCTGACAAGTCCGCCGCCACGCCGGAGAACGCCGGCATTACGGCGAGCATTGCCACCGCCGCCATCACGACGGCGGCGCATGGGCTTCTTCTCCGTCTCTCCATGGCCGACGATGAGAACATGAGAGGGGGAAGAAGAAGTGGGGAGCAACACGAAGGGAGAGGAGACAGCACAAGGGATGGTTTAGCCAGCTATAAGTAATACTAGCAGTGGTGTGAGAGGTGAGAGGCTATAAGTTTCTTTCTTTTCTTTTTTTTTGTAATGATTGGGTTAGTGGTGGAGATTTTGGCTTGAGATGGATTAGTAGTTGTTGCCGATACAAAGGTGAAAGGTGGTACTCCCTCCATTCCAAAATATAAGGCACAACCACTTTTCTCTCTATTATGTATCGTAATATAAGACGTGCATGCATGCATATATTAACTAGCACATCTTGGTTCAATAGGATTGGTTTGTTTTAAATCCTATACCATCAAACCCCCAATCACATTGCTTGTATGTATCAAGTTGATCCAACCAATAAGGTGATTAAATGTTTTCTTGGTCTTTGTGCTATGATTGGTTGAGCCTTATATTTTGAGATAGAGAAAGTATTTGCATATTTGATGTGTATAAAGGGGGAAGAGGTAGGGCAGAAAAGGTGATGCCTTCAAATGCACAATAAGGGCAAACGATACGAAAAGCATAAAACTATGTAAGCTTCTTAATTAAATCTGGAAAGCATTTGTAACTTTGTAAGAAACCTAAAGAAATACCATGTGGTTTTGGTATCGTGAAGCTAGCCCACTTTGGAACAAAATATTCTTTTAGATAGAGGAATATGTAGAATCATATAGAAATTTTGCCTATATGGCCCTTTTAAGCAAAGAATGGGGCCATGGATACTGTGGAATTCCTATGTAACGATTCAATCATAAGAGTGTTTTGGAGCAAATTTAACATAAGGTTCAATCTCATGGGAGCTCTTCTCCTTTGAATCTCTCATCAAATTTCTGCGCAGCATGCAAATGGTCACTCCCGTATCTTTCATATATTCTGTAAAATATAGGACCCTCGAGTTGCTTTCTCAAGTACGGTAAAACTTCTCTATAAAATGCTTCATTTTCCTTATTCATATGTTTCAAAAGAGGTCTAACAGTGTTTTCTGGTGGTGTTTTAAGTGCCTTCTGAACCATAATCACTTTCTGGAGTAGTGCTAATCCAATTCATGTACAGATGTACTCCTATCAAAATCAAACAAAAAAAAAAACATGTAGTATTCATCTAGGCAGGTCGCATTGGGACCCAAAATTGACCCCAGTTTTAGGCTTCGTTCCGGGATTGCCGGCCCAACGGGCGCCAGATAGGTCAATCATACATATAGGAGTATCATGCACCCAGTAGCTCCCATTCAAACGAACTCATTTGTCCGACCTAACCTGGGATAACAACAATGGCTGCATCCCTTAAGCCAACAGATTATAGATGCATGATAAGCCTAAAACACAAACTTTTTCAAAACAACACAAAAAAAAGTTTTGTCTAAAGCTTGAACCATGATCATGACATTGATACGTGGAAGATCACAAACAGAAGCGTCCATATATCGTTTTAAAGGTTGTTGCGAGATTCCAATGGAGGATAACATTATACTGCCACTCAAATCAGAGTTGGGAATGAGATCGACATTAGCTCAGTGATGTACTCATTCGAGCCGTTTGTTTTGATTTGTTTCGTTCTTGGCAGGTGAGATGATGATTGTTCCTTTTCCATGTGGGCTTCACCAGAAAGTCAATCTGATCCTGGCTAAACTATGTGTTCTAGGTAATGGCAGATTAGCAAAATAAAAAAGACACAAACAAAGAAGAGGAATTCTAGGTAACAGAGTTGCAGGCACATGGGTTCCAACTGTTTCAGAACCAGACTCTGAATTATTTCAGGCGAACGACGAGCAGGCATCACCCACAGTTTTCTTATGTCCTGACAGTTAATGCCACATTGGCAGGGCTAGTATATGTTTATTATCTCAAAAAATAATCAAGATATGGTTAATTAATAAGCTGGATTTCCTTTTTTTTTTCTTGGCCGATGTTGGAACAAAGAATCAATTTTTTTTAAACGAAATAAACAAGAGGTGTTTTTTTTTTTTTTGGCACAAAGCATCATGAGTTGACCAGAGAAAAATCTTAGCTCAATGCTAGGCTTATTAACTCATGCGCCGCACGACATGGATGATGGATTGCTTTTCGTAGGAGCTCAACATCTTTGCGCGTCGCGCGCACGATTTCCCGGCTTGATTTCTCCTCGCCGGCTGTCTCAAATCTTATATTTTCACTCGGTTGCCGGTTCAAGTGGTGATTACTCGTACCAATGCATGTCATGTCACTAAGGTTTAATTTGATTAAGAACAATCTTTCAATTTCTAGCTAAGTATACTGCAAAAACTGTAGGCGTAAAAGGTTTTTTCAGCCCCAAATACTAACCAATGAGGTAACGGGTTCTCCCTCTTAATTATATCATGTCTCTTGCCCTTCCACAACCAAGATGAGATTATTTAACAATCTCTTCATTCACATGTTGGTGTCCCTCAGCCGATCACCGCCTCTTCACCATACACCGACGGTCCCTCAGGCACCTACGGTCCATTAGACATTCACACACTTTGTCTGTCAGATCAGAGATGTTGAACTAGCCAAACTTTGATACCAATTGTAAGATCGAAAGGGGTTTTTTTCATTTCAAAAGCTAGCCAATAAGGTGATGGACTCCTCCACTTATATATTAGTTCCCTTGACATTTCACAACCAATGTAGAACTATTTAACGAAAAATGTTGTAGTTGATCTGTGACTACGCCCGGCCACTAGTGTTTCACATTTGTTTGAGAGTTTCCAAATATATGAGATATTATATCTTGCTAAGAGCGGCTGCTACATGCTAGTTATTATGGCTACGTAGGAATGATATGGTTTTTTTTATAAAGATTGTTTTCTCTGTTACATGTTATCTCATTAGCTATTTATTGGTTCTATTTCTGGTTTCTCCTTTAGAAACCTGGTTTCTAGGATTTTATTTCAGTGGCATGTCAGCGATTGGAGCGGGTGACCAAGGAGTTTTTCACCATGAAGCATTGGTGGTAATTTAAGTCTACGGATAGATGGCCATTAACTCTTCATGTGTTCTTTTCTTTCATTTTAAAACTAGTGTGTGGATTTGTGTTTTTTTTTCTTGTGTATCTTAGTTATGTAGTGGAAGATTGGGAGTGTTACACCACAGTGTATTTAGTTGAGTTCAATTAAGTTTTCACTATTTTTTAAAAAAAAATTGTAATAAAATTTAGTACAGTACTTTCTAGTGTAGTACATGTTTTTTTTTTCTGTCAAGGGTTTGGTTGTTGAAGTTAACAGTGGCATTCATTCATTAACGTTTAATTAAGAGCAGTACACGTCTGAGTCACCTATCGTTGAGCTGTTACAACAAGACATTCCATATTCTGGTGGGCACGATCAGAACAAACTGATGGGAATAATAGAGTACAAACAACCGGTGAAGTGAGCATCTCTGATTGGCACTTAGACTTGATTAGTTGTTTCAGTGCAATGCAGTCTTCAGGCACAGCTAGCATATGAGTGCCCTTTTCTTTGCAGATTGTTTACCGGATTATTGGAACGAATCATTTGCTACATGCTTTGCTGTGTATGTGTATATCTTATTGATGCAGAGGTCGGGTTTTAATCCATTACTTTAAAAAACTACTCCACACTTAAAAAGATATATTTTCTCAAAAAACTCTCTTCCACCGTGTTTTTTATACCACTTGTTTTACACCATCATTTATTAACTTTATTTATTAAAATATTTAATACGTTCCTACCCCCTCCGTTTCAAAATGTTTGACACCGTTGACTTTTTAGTACGTGTTTGACCATTTGTCTTATTCAAAAAAATTAAGTAATTATTTTTTTTCATATTATTTATTCATTGTTAAATATACTTTCATGTACACATATAGTTTTACATATTTCACAATTTTTTTAAATAAGACAAACGGTCAAACATGAGCTAAAAAATCAACGGTGTCAAACATTTTGAAACGGAGAGAGTATATTTTAGATGATCCACTCAATAAAGTATCAGCAACCAGGCCTAGATAAAGACGCGGATAGAAGCAAATGGGGGACAGAAGGATCAACCATAGAATCATGGATGCTTGTGAAAGCAAGCAAGAAGCTTGGCAAGGCAGGGAAGGCTCCAAAGGAGAGGTCTAGATTGTCTGAAGAAGCTTTGCATTGCCCCCACAGAAAGAGGATTTGCTGCCTTTTTTTTCACTTGCTTTACATTTCCCTGTCCATCCAAAGCTTCCAAGATTGTTATGAGCTCTAACCAAAGAGGAGTACAAGAAAAAGACGAAATCGGAAGCTTCATGGATAAATTTCTGAAGCACTCTAATTATTGCTAAACCATTAGTAACTGTAAATATCATAAAAACATTGAGTAAATGTCAATATTTTAGGAAAAACATCCATGTTTTTTTTCCATATGCAAAACAGCAAAAGTACATTGTTAATAAATAGTTGTTTGCACACAAAGATGTTATGACTTAAGGGTATCAATATTCAGAAGAAAAAAGGAGGTGCATTATTGATTATTCAGATTTAGTACTAGCATATGCGTGTATCAGTATTCAGAATGTAGCTAGCTAGCATCAAGCCACAGAAGAACAAAAAACAAGTCTCGAATCTAGGTATAAAACAGTACAACATCAGAACGAATCTTCGTGTAGCACATCACAAACCATCCATCCATCCAGTGTGCATTCGTTTCTTGCAGAGTAAAAGCTGAACGACGTAAAGATCAAGAGAGAGAGAGACAAGATTTTTCCCAAAGAAAAATGGGTGGGTGACTAGCTTGTTTGACGGATCAGAAGATGGATGAGAAGACGGCAGAAACCACCGCCGCCGCGACGACGCCGTAGCTGAGCCCGGCCTGGACCTTGAAGCCGCCGGCGGTGACCGCCGCCGCCCCAGGGGTGGTGCTTGACGGCGTCGTAGCCGCTGCTGGAGAAAAGAGAAAGAAAAAAAAACAAGTTAGTAGTGTTCAATCACTGTGGTGACACACTGACACTGATGCATAGATAAATTACTATTCAGTTGTTCTTGATCGCCATTGACAGGAGTGAAATGTTGGGGAGTTATTAACAAAAAGATGTTCCCTTCGTTTTAAATTTCTTGTCGTTTTAGCTCTACCATAGGTCAAACATGTTTATTCTTTACAAGTTAGTAGCTAGTGTTCAATCCCTGTGGTGACACACTGACACTGATGCATAGATAAATCATTATTCAGTTGTTCTTGATCGCCATTGACAGGAGTGAAAATGTTGGGGAGTTATTAACAAAAAGATATTCCCTCCGTTTCAAATTTCTTCTCGTTTTAGCTCTGGCATAAGTCAACCATGTTTATTTTTTACCATTTCTTTTTAGAAATTCATATAGTATAATAACATGTGAATAATATATTATAAAAGCATTTCTTACTGTGGATCTAAAAACATAAATATTATGACGTTAAATTACAAGGATTTTTAAAAAATGATGGTCAAAGATATATGTGTTTAACTTAAGACAAAATTAAAATGATAAGTAATTTGAAATGGAGGAAGTAGGATTTTAGGGGGAAATACTCACCCTTGGAGGCGTTGGCGAAGACAGCGTAGTCCGGTGAGCTTGGGGTCAGGTGCAGCAGGTCTAACAGATCAAGACATCATCAAACATTAGAATTGCATCATCTCAAAAAACAGAATTTGTTGATACAAAACATTGTCAAATTACGTTTGACACTATGGTCACATAGAGCAAATTACACATGATCAACTGATCAACAGTCTGCTGAAAGCATGAGCACTCATGACCGAAGATTTGACAGACAAAAATAAAAAAAGGTTTAAATACTACTAGACTCACGAGGGTCTGTTTGCTAGAGTTCTAACTCCTAAATTTAACTTCAGGAATTAGGCCTGAAGAGGAGTTGTGGAGCTGTTTAAACCCAGCTCCACCTCTCCATTTTGTGAGAAAGCTCCACCCAGTTTCGCTCCCATTTTAAGTGGAGCTGAAAGCCTGAAACTATTTCATTCCAAGAGGAGGGGAGATTGGGAGAAAAGTAGAGCATGGGCTGAATCTTGTACTAGACCAGAGCAGAAGCAGCACGGCCCAAGTGCCCAACACTCACGAACGCATGGCCTGCTTGGCAGATCAGTTTCCTTCTCTCTCTCTCTCTCTTTTGCAAGCAAGTGCTTGTCTTGTGCTTGGATCTTGAGTTCTAACCTCTAGTTCTACCACGCAAAAGGCCAGTTAAAAAAAAATCCATAAACCACTATATATCCTCTTCAATTTTAATGAATCTGGAACTGCTATCATCTTCCTGTTCTGCTACAAGGTTTTTCTTGGGGAAAATCGGTGAGATTCTTAATTAGAACCTGTGAACCTGTGATTCACTTGAAAAAATTCAACCGATTCACTACACAAAACATAGTAAAAACATAAGGTGAGAACCTAATTAATTGATCTAGAAATACATAAGTTAACTAATTCTGAATAGGAAGCATGCGTGTCATGTTCTTGCCTAAAACTGAACAGTCACATGCTAAAAAAGTAGTATAGTGAACAGTAAATGATGTTTGTTTGTTAGGAAGCGCATTTGGTGAATGAGCGTGGTGTGTGCGTATGCGTCTTCCGTGTAATCTACGGGCGTATCTTTTCGATTATGCTTATGCTTATCAGCCAAAATTTAAATTTTCAACCTTAAATTTAGAGCTGATTTAAAGATTTTTTTCATTAAAATTTATTTTTCGGTCTTTGCTTTTAAATCGCTAAGAATATGTGCGTAAAAGTTTTACTCACAAATGAGTACTTTTTATTTACAAATACGCCGTAAGCGAAACGATGGCTCCGGTAAAAGGAGGAGGAGGAGGAGGTGGTGGTTACTGATGCAGAGGGAGACGTTGGCGTTGGGGAGCTTGCAGGCGGTGGGCATGGCGAGGAGGCGGTCGAAGCGGAGGCCGAGCGACTGGACCTCGTTCCGGCCGCCGTGCACCTGCTGGATGATGTAGCACAGGCACTCGGGCCGCGCCTGCTGCGTCGCCGACATGTCGCCGCAGCACGTCGACGACGGCGCCTCCTCGTGCCCCGTCGCGTAGTCCATGCAGTCCGTCAGCTTCGTGAAGTCCTGCTGGCACTTGCTCTGCAGAGCCGCGTCTGGCGCCGCCGCCGCCGCCACCGCGGTCACCGCGCACCACGCCACCACCGCCGCCGCCAACGCCAGACCGCGCCGCGCCGCCATACCTCTCGCCGGCAGCTTGGTTGGTAGCTAGTGGGGCTAAAACTCGATCGAGCTGTGTGCAGCAGGTGGTGTGGTGTGAACGACGGTGGCGATGGCGAGCGGCGTGGCGGGCGGCGGTGGTTTATAGGCGAGAGGGAGACGGGGCATTGAAGAGGAGGGTGTGAGAGTTAGATGTTGCATTTAAGACGCTGAGGCGGACGACAGCCTAGAGCCCAGCCGGGGTGGTAATGGTAAACTTGCTCATGCATTTCCTCCTCAACTAGATTTTTTTTTCTTTTTTTTACTTTACTGCGGTCCTCTTCTAAATTTAAATTTTAGAATTAACTTACACTTTCTATTTTATCAAACTATAATATTTTTATCTCATAGGATCCTATTTGAAAAATGGGTTTGGGATATGATTTCTCACCCCCCCATAGCGTAAGCTTCAATCTTCACCATCCATTCTTCTCACCCCGTCTCATTGTATCCCTCTTTCCTGCCTCATCTATCCTAACACATTTTCCAATCACATCCTAAGAACATAACACATACTCCTATGTTCCAAAACATCGTAACCTAAGATCTGATGTAATTTAACCCCCTAATACAGTTAATTTCCATCCGATTTAAGTTATTATATTCTGATATATACCCCCTATCAGCTATGGAGTTCCATATATAGGTTAATGTATGTGGATATACATTATCCACATTGGTTGATTCTTTTTTTGGGACGGAGGAAGTATGTACTACAAAATTTGCGTAAAACACTTTTTTTTCATTATTGTCATGCCATTATTTTCAGCACTCGCAACTAGAAAGGTTATGCGTGTGTAGTGATATTTGCACATGTGCGTCTTTTGTGTTATAAAAGAAAACCCGTGCGCCGCGTTAGTGCCGTGCATGGCCATTCTAGCACGGCACGGCACGGCACGACGCGGCGCGCGTTCCCTTGTACGTCTCGTTGGTAGCTCTGACGACAGCCGGAGTCCGGCAAGAGCAGAGGAAGGCCGGCACGAACACGCCCGTGACGGCCGGCGTCGGTTGGGACGGTTGGGAGTTCAGAGCAGATCAGACTCCTGTTCACAGAGTCGTCGTCCGTCCTCCTTGCAAATAATGTCACGGATGGTTCACTGTCATTCTCTCATGCTAAGCCATGCCTTTTGAGCTGTACATACCGATGAATGAATGAATGAGGGTGTGTTTTCACGTTAAAATTGAAAGTGTGGTTGAAATTAGAACGATTTGATGGAAAAGTTGGAAGTTTACGTGTGTAGGAAAGTTTTGATGTGATGAAAAAGTTGAAAGTTTGAAGAAAAAGTTTGAAACTAAACAAGGCTTAAGTGAGCTAAGCGTGTGTTTAGTTCCTGAAAAAAGTTGGAGGTTTAAAGAAAATTGAGAGTTTAGAAAAAAAAAGTTGAAAGTTTATGTGTGTAAGAAAGTTTGTATGTGATATGATGTCATAGAAAAGTTGGGAATAAACGGAAACTAAACACGGCCTAAGCTAAGCTATCAGCTATGGAGCTCCATTGATGAGGCAGTCAAAAACCAAGTTCTAGAAGTGGATCTGTGTGTGTATGGATGGCATGGTGCCATGTTTGATGACCAATCTGTCCATGTGCTGCTGGGTGGGCATACTCTGCATTCTACATGTGTGATGTGCCTACCAGTACTGACACTAGGTGTAGCACAGACTTAACTCCTTCTGGTTCATCTGTTGCTTTCGCAAATTTATTGTGTCTTGCACCCTGTAAATTCTGGTATGCTCACACACGCACATATCAAAACATCTACTGTTACTAGTGGCTACAAAATGCAGGGGACGTTGCCCTCAGAATTCATGCTGAACTTCTTGTTTGTCACTGCTGTTTTCGTTACTTTGAATGAGTCGTTTTGCACTTTTGCTGCTGCTGCCAATGCAAAATTGGTTGAGGTGTTGGGCCAGAAGAATCGATCAGTAACTGAATTTCAGGCATGGGTGGTTGGAGGCTCAACTGCTGGGGAAGGGGCTCCAAATGCATGTTGTCCGGTTGATATTTTGTGTGACATCAACCAGATATAAAGATCCTCTAAAGAGACAGATATAAAGATCATCACAGGTTTGGCTGGCAATGCTTAAATAGACCAGCCTCACTTGTGCTGTTTTGTGAAAGGCCAGATAGATACCTGTCACTACCAATGGCAATTCTCAGCTGTACCAAGAAACTATTCCAATCGAGGAGAACATTCATGGGACCGTTGCAGCTGTAGATGGAAGCTGCATAGTGAAGCTGATGCGAGTATGTGGTCCTGACAATATAGTTTCAAGGAAAACATCTATGGAATCATGATAATTAAAGGTCTATGTGACAGCAATCCACAGCATGTAAACAGCAGATCTAGCAACCAATACAGTTCAGAATTACAGCTTTAGTTGGGATGACGAGAGTGTAAATTAGGAGGAGCTGCTACTTTTGGAGTATTTAGACCCTGGATGTCCCCAACTTGCGCTCAAAGAGGCGGCGCAATAGATAGACTTGAATGACGCTAGCTGCAATCAGCGCTGCTGACTCCAATAGAGCCTTGTGGACAGCCCTCCTGCTCATGTTTTCGTTCACTGCATGATACCAGGAAAGACAAGATTAGATGATATCTAACTTGACAGATATAAGCAGCTGGAAAGCAAAGAAAAAAATTAGTTAAAAGGCATGGTTTCTTGGGTAGCAATCTGAGCTGACACACTGTAGATACTTCCTATCAAAAATGATATAGCAAGTAACGGCCAAAGGCAAGCACTCAAAGAAAAAAAATATGATTGCTGGTTCTCAGACTTCTTAACGAAGTATGGTTGCAATAACGGGTATTATGTCACTCGGTGAAGGGGCAAGAAACATTGCATCCTTTTATAGGTCATTAAATGAACATATAGACATCTACATTACAACTTATAGAGCTAGTGACAAGCTATAGTTGGTAATAGCTAGTGGCTTTAGCTAAAAAAAAAACAGAATGTATGGCGTATCTATGGATGAGAATCAACTTAAACAATAGGAACAATATTAGATGATATCAAACTTGGCAGATATAAGCAGCTGGAAAAGGCCAAGAAAAGATAGCAAAAAGGCATGGCTTGTTGGTTAGCAATACTGAGCTCACAACATTGTAGATGCCTCCTGTAGAAGGATAGGTAACGGCCAAAGGTAAAGCACTCCAAGAAAAAATGATTGCTGGTTCTGGTTCTCAGACTTCATGAAGTATGGAGGCCAATAAATGTTATTATGTCACTCGGTGAAGGGACAACAAACATTGCATCCTTTTTAGGTCAACAGAGGAACATATATCTACATAGTAACTTATAGAGCTAGCGACAAGCTACAGGTGGTAACTGCTAGTGGTTTTAGCTAAATAACCAGAATAAACGGCATAGGTAATGATGAGAATCAAGTTATGATAGTAAGAACAATAGGAACAATAGTAAAACATTTTAAATAGTATTATACATGGCATGGTAACAGAGAAAACTTACATATAGCTTGTCGGTCAGTTTGGGCCTCTAGCCAGTGCTGCTCGAACTGAATGTTGTAAAGCGCTTCATCTAATTTTGCTATTTGTTCAAACAAAGGAGCAAAATGTTCTGCATCCATTACAGAAAAGATAAGTTGGAGATGGCAGTAACTTATAGTTTAGCCAAAGTATAGAAACTTCAGAAATCCTTACCATCTTTCGCATGCTGATCGAAGTACGAAAAATGGCCAACATGCACATCAAAATCTACAGTTTCATGGTATGGGGATTTATTGGTGAAGCAGAAGCGATGGACGCCTCTCTTCTGAACTATGAACTCAAACTTATCACTAGTCTTGTCACGAGAATCACGGACTTGAGCACCATTAGGATCCTTAACCTGTGATTCGTCAGAATGGAGGCATGTTATACATCACATCATTAGTTCATAAGTACGATGTGCAACAAAAATAGATTGCTAACATGCTTTATTTCACAGGCCAACTGAGTGCTAGAACGTCTGATGCAAATGCATCGTTTGACAAACAGAGGTTTATTGTATATGCACTCCAGTAGGAAGACTAAAAGCATACAAACTGATTAACCTGAGCCTATCAAACCCAAACAGGAGCCAGTTATCTGGTGTGTTCAGACCATGCCCATCTATTCCAACAAAACCATGATCATAGAAAAAGAAGGCAAACTTTAGAAACTGAAGCTAAAGTTCCTGAAAGGAAGTCTCAGTGCAATCAACAGAACAAGTTAAAGCTGTCAACCTATCAGCAGCCAAATATTTTACTAACGGTTGTATTGTACAGCACTACAGCGGTGGTATTTGAAAAAAAAAAAATGGAGCTTTTGCATAGGCAAAGTTGTCAAGATAACAGTTCAAGAGTTAAGACGCATGTTTAAGGAGGCAATGTGCTCTAATCTAGTTTGTTAGGAGAACTTTTTACTAGTCCTATGATCCTATCAAGATTTTATTTTAAAGGTTCAAAAAAAACATGCTTTCAAGTTTGAACCAACTGTCGCATTGAACAGGACAGATCAACAAGTCCAATACCTATTCATGTAGGGTATACACAGAGATGCAAAATGAGTTAAAGCACTTACCACAAGATCCACTCCGTCCTCGCTATAATGCCATGGGGTGTCAGCCTTGATCACCACGAACGATACATGAACCGTATCCCCCTCATACTCCACGTTATGCGAGAAACACTCTTCCCTGTCGATCACAAAGCGGATAGCCGCAGCCGGGCGCAGCAACGCCACGGTGCAGAGAACCAAGAGGCAGACCGTTCTCCAACTCAGGACCTCCATGTTATGGATGCCAGAGGTAATAACAACTAATTGCACACAGGTTCCTGCAGAGACAAATTCCAAAGTTCACTAGATCTCTTCCGAATCAAGTCTAAGGCACACAATCATTCGCCACAGTGAGGGGCGTGCCCTGGGGTTTTGAAGACATCAGGAAACCTGAAATTGGAACTCCTATTCTTTTCCTTTTACGCAAACATCAACCATAAGGGGATCTACAGTGGGTCATGGCCTCATGGGGGTTCAGCTGAACCCCGAATCTAGTGGAAATCAAGTGCAAATAACTTGAATATAGTGGAAATCAAGTGCAAATAACTACTATTCCATAAGCAACCAAATGAATCATCGGCAATCTGTCCGATTAATTGTAGAAACAGGTATCAAATCAAGCTACGATTTCAACGCCGCCGAGGGGGTGAAAAAAAAAAGGAAAACAAACCGATCCCATCCAAATCCGGATGGATCTCCGGTCCACGCCGCCTTAGCACCGCGGAGGAGGAGGAGGAGAGAGGAATACCTCGGGGGAGGCGAGGCGAGGTCTCGCTTCGGCGAGAGATGAGCTAGTCGGCGTAGCCCGCAGCCGTGGTAACCCGATCGAGGAGACGACGACGACGGCGGAGGAAGATGGCAAAGGACAGCGTCGGTTTTGTGCTTGGGCTGGACAAGCTCCCGAGTGTGGGCCCCCACACAACTATTCGGCCCATATGAGCAATGTCCAGCCCATATATGATATATCTTTCGGTTGGGCCCAATCGCACGCTGAGTCCCTAGGGAAAAGTCCAGCTTACGTTCCTCAGCCATGGAGTGGCGTTTTATTCACATCCCTTAGCCAGAAAACCCCTATTGTCCTTCGCTGTTAGAGCATCACAGAGTGGCTATCTCACTGTTTAAGTTAAAATTTGACAATGTTGGATGAAAAACACACTCCAAGAGACTTGCCATCCGGCTAGCCAAACAGCTCCTCTCACTAGCCAAAGATGGCCAGCCAAAATTGCCTTGCCAATCATGGGCCCCACACATGGGCCCACCCATTTCTCTCTCTGTCCGCCATCTCCTCGAGCATCCCGCCCTTCTGCGCGCCGTTCCTCCGCCGCGCCGTCATTGCCGCCGGCCTCCGCCGCCTGCTCCGCTCCCCGCCGGCCGATCCGCCTCCCTGCTGGCGCCCTTCCATTCCGCGTCGTGCACGTCTGATCCTCTCGTCCGGCGTTGGGCTTAGTGTCAGCACAATCGTTCTCTGTCGGCTCGTCTTGTGGGCCTGGTTTGGCTGTTCGTTGCGTGAGCTCTCGCTCTTGCTTTTCACTTTTCGCCTGTACATTCTTTCCTAGCTGTAGATGTTCTGATGATGTTTGTAAGACATGGATCTGCGACTCGTACACTTACTGCACGCCGTCCTTGTGTAAACTCCTTTAGTCCGGCGCATGGAGGCGCTCAGCCGCACCACTCCCGTGTTTCCCGCTGGCCGACCGCCCCCTTTCGCCGCTGCCTTCCCTCTCCGTCGGCGCAGGCTCCACAGCGCCTCCGCCGCCGCACGGGTTCGCCAGGGATGAGAGGAGAAGAAGAAGAAAGGGAGAGAGAGAGAGAGAGAGAGAGAGAGAGAGAGACGAGGGTGGAGAAGAAGGTGAAATAATTAGGGAGGTTGACATGTAGGACTAACACGGGTAGAGTGAAGAACTATAATAGACAGGCTGTTGGAGTGAAAGGTATATTTTGACTCACCAATTTTTGGCAAGCTGACTAAATGCATGTTTGAAGAGTGGATTTGGAGATGCTGTTAGCTTCCAGAGGGACTTGGTCGGAAAAAACTCGTTTGCCGCCAGGGAGAGAGGGGGAAAATAGAGGCTTGACTTGATATGTCGACCACTGGTTTTTTATTATTTGACACCATTTTTTTTTCTACTCCCTGTAAGTTCACTGGGATGAAGATTGGAGTCAATGTTCTACATGGGTACAACAAAACCATCATCCAAACCGCCGAGAAATTCGATTTCATTGATTTTGATAATTGAGGCACGCTACATACCCGATTTCGCAGATAAGGGACGCGAATGAAACTTGGTCTATAATTGAGAGACGTAAATTGAACTAAACTATTTCTAAGTCCCTAAAATATATGCATTCATGATTAGGCTTGGCCCAAGCAGGACTGCCTTGACTTCGATTGATATTCGCCACGACCCATGGGCCCATATGTTGCACAGAAAGGCACCCCCACTTGTCTATGCTAACTAATAGGGTCTGTTCGTGTAAAAAAACTAATAGGCCGGGTCTGTTTGGTTTGGCATCTGTCAGTGTAGCTTAGCTTCTCTCGTAACTAAAAACTTATCTTAAAACAGTTGAGGCCTGTTCACTTTTATATTATTTTTAACCATACCATTTTCTAAAGTAAAGTTGTTAAAAATATCTACGTTGTTTTTGTTGTTAAATTTGGTCAATACATAAAAAATCCTGCCAAAACTTGGTAAGGTTTATTTTAGTTACAATCTGAACATCCTAACTTTTATTACAGATTTCAAGAAAGATCTAGAAAATAAATTAGAAGTTAGAAGAGCTAGTTTCTCCAAATTATAAAAACTAACTGTTAAATATGTTAATCTAAATTTTAGGTATGCAATATATTCGGATAAGTTTCCTAATAGAACTTTACTATTATGATTAATTTTCTAGTATGACTAAGTCTTTTTCCCACTAGACTGCTAGCTTTCTCTTATATATATATATATATATATATATATATATATCTTATAAGCTGTACAGGGAGGGTGCGACAACCCACTGTATCCATGCATTTGTATCTAACTTCTCAATAGTGATCATTGCGGTCAGCGCCCGTGGTTTTTCCCGTAAGGGTTTTCCACAAAAAATTCGTGTCTCGTGTCATCTATTGAGCACTAACTACCAACCAACTATTCTTAAAACTAGAAGATTGTCCACGCAATTTTGTACGGAGCTAGATAATTCATGTATAGAGTTAGATTTATATAAAATTCGGAAATTTATTCTATAGTATTGTAACAATATTGGATTTTATATATAACTCTTACCTTCTATTTTAATAAGTTATTTTATATACAACTCTTAACTTAATTCTGTTTTCTATAGATATAATTATATTTTGTATACAACTATATCAATCAATATATACCGCTATAATCAAGACCCACCATGATATGACGATTAAGATATTTTTCTTTTTCTCCAATTAATATGAGAGTTTTTAGTCTCCACAGCAAATGTGGTGTATTATTCAAGGTTGTTTTAATAGTATAATAGATAGATAGATATTAAATTCCTCCGAACAAGACCATAGTTTGTGAAGTAATCTTAGCTTAACTGGTTAGGTTCCTTGTTGTGGAACCAGCCCATTCAGATTCAAGTCCTAGATTTGAAATGGGTGCTTGCATTTACACTTAATTATTCTTTCAGCGGTATGCGACGTACCTGTGTTGTCAGTGAAACGCCGTGGTGGTTTTGTTAATCTAAGATATATCAGTCTACTCTTTCGGATATGCTCATAGGGATAGTGTGTGCATATGTGTGTCTGTAAGGATGAGTGTGTCGTGAGCGTAGTTTGATCACCAACAACGTGACCGGACACACACGCACACGCTGCTGGCTGCTACGCGGCTGTGTTTTGACAACTTAATTTATGCTGATTAAACCCCTGTTAGGCACCGCTAGGTTAACAAACGACAAAGTTTGACATGCAGATACATGTCTTACAAAAATATAAAAGTCTTACATACTAAGCGAAAATAAAAGCAAAGCTATCTAGAGCTTCAAACGAACAGTGGGCGACACCATTCCACAAGCATCCTTGATGGCACGAACGAACCTACTCCTTCGGTAACGAACCTCCATCTGAAGCATACTCCAACTCTGGGGTGGGGAGACAGACCAAGGCTAAGTATTAAACCCAGCTATACTCGGGCAAGTCATACGCGGAAGAGAGGATGAATGCAGTATATATAATACCAAGGGAGCTGAGGGTTATTTGCATAATTTCTAGCATTTTAAAAGCAAAAGTTGAAAGTAGTAAAACCGTTCTTATGAATAAGCAATATTAATCATTCACTGCGCAAAATACTACACCAACGTTGCAACAGGCCACCAGACACTGAACTACAAAGTTCGCATTTAGGTCCAAATTATTATAGGGGATTGAGACTAATACGGGTGAATCTGATTGGCCCACCTCATTAACACCCAATGGAGACTTAAACTGAAACTGAACAAAGCTATTTTAATTGGTTTTCCTTGCATTTCCTGGATTTACTGAGACTTTGAATGGGCTTAAACGGAACTCGGATGAATATTCTCTGAATTTTAGAGATTATCTCTGTTTTTTATTATCAGCAAGAAACTCCCTTAATGATTTATTGGCGCATAAAGAACCCTTCTGACGTCATCAAGGGGGAAGCAAGCGGCCGGCGGGCCCCACCTGTTGGGTGCCAAGGGGCCCAGTCCGCGGTGGACCGAGTCCAAGGACTGGGGTGCGGCGCACCACGTGGCGCACACACGTGGCGTTGACGCGGCAGCCACGTGGGCGGAAGTCACATGGGTGGCAGCCGAACAGCGCCCCAATCTACCGCAGGCGTAGAGTCTTTACGGCTATGGCGGCTCGGGCCAGCCCAAGCTGGGCCGGCCAAGCCATGGCGGGCGGTGGCACACGATGCGGGAGTGGCGGCGCTAGGAGGGAGAGGGGGAAGAACCGAGGGTTCTCACCGAGGGGTTCAGCCGATCGCAGAGGGAGACAACGGTGGGCGGCTATGGCACAGACTGAGCCGGGTGGAAACATCCGGAGGCGGTCCTAAGGGAGCTAATGAGAGGATCTTAGAGGGAGAGAAAGAGGTGTGGCGGTGGAGCGGAAATGCGTCCGTAAGGCGGCAGAAATGGAGGGGGCTCACCGGTGTGCGGCGGAAGGTGGTTCCCGTGGGCGGTTGAGACGGACATTGCGAGCGAGGGGTTGGATATGGTGCTAGCAATAGCGAGCATCAGCCTTCATGGCGTTATCGTAGAGGGGTGTGGCCCTAGTGGTGTTCGTCTGCTTCATTAAACTTTCCCTATGTCCAGGTCTGGGCCGTGTTCAGTGCCACTGCGGGCACCGGCCGATTCCCGGCCGGGCGGGTTGGCCGGGCACGTAATGACATTGCGGGCCGGCGCCGTCGCGGCGGGCGCGCACCGCGCGTCGGTCGTTCGCGGCGGCGCTGCCTCCGCCGCCGCCGCTGGCCCGCCCACGCGCTGTTCGCCGCGCGCGTTAAGCGACCTGTTTCGCAACGTACGACCAAGGCCGCTCTCCCATCCGCCCACGAAAGCCACAAGTCTCGCCGGCAAACAAACCGCGGATGGCCGCAAGGATTCCGCTGCGCCTGCGTGCGCGCGGGCGCCAATAAAGCGCCGCTGAGCTGCAAGCGCAAGGCCAAGGATCCTGGCCGGGCCGGCGGGCGCCTCGCGCAGGCGCGACCCAGCCGCGGGGGGGGCGTTGGCGCTGGCGCGTTCCCCGACGGGATCAAGCGAGCAGGCTGCAGGAGATTCCGCATGCAGAGAGAATCTCGATCCTCCGCTCATCTTCTCCACTCGCACATTGCCCCTGCATCGCACATATCATCATACATGTTGATCCCTCCGTTTCAGCTTACAGGACGTTTTTATTTTGGTCAAGGTGAAACTAATTTAAATTTAGCTAAGTCTATGTACAAATATAGTAATATTTATAATACCAAATTAGTTTCATTAAATTAATGATCGAATATATGTTCACAATAAATTTGTGTTGGGTTGAAAATGTTACTAATTTTTTTTTTACAAACTTAGAAGTAGTTTAACTTTGACCAAAGTCAAAACGTCTTGTAACCTGAAATGGAGAGAGTAATTTAGTGCTACTACTACACTTCATGTGCTTAGCTAGCTAGGCTAATCTAGTATCTACCTCTGTGATCTCTTTTTAACTTTGCAGTAAGTTTAATTTAATAGCAAGTGCATGCTGCATATGCTAACTATATATACTAATCAAATCCATGTGGCCAATAGGGATGGGCAATGTTTAATCGATCGATCCCTGCACCGTTTGCTGCCTGCATTTGGCTGCTTCTTCCCTCTCCTCGATCATGCACTGCAAATGCACCAGCTGCCGTTATAATCTACTCAGATGCTGGTTGGTCTATGGCGCCAGGGAATATTTGTCACCAAAGGACAACTTGATTTGTTGATTAACTGACGACACCATGCACAAGTGCCCCCCGGTCTTGGCTTGACCAGCAGCCTGCATAGCTTGTGCAGGGTTGATTATTAGGTTTCTGAAGAATCCTTGTCCCACTGATCCCTCTTTGCTCTGCTCCAATGTTTGACTGTTTGCTTCATGTTCAGTGCATCAGGCAACAACTAGATGACAGTTTATGTATATATGTGTGTGTACTTCAACTAGGACAATTTGTTCAGTTAATTGCCAGCGTTAGGCAATTAAGCTAGTACTACATGTTTTAGCACTTTGCATGTCGGCTTAACTCGTACTCGGTCGCCTCAAATGAGGTTTGAAAAGTGCTCACTCCTATAGAATTTTGCAACATGAAGGTTTTTTCTTAAGAAAAAATGTTAATGATTTAATACGAGATAATCCAACTCCAACTCAAAAGTTGCGTTACAATAATGTAGGTTTCGATGGCTGGAAAAGGGAGACAGAATTTCAGCAGCATCTGACGGCCCAGAGTGATTCATAGGCCCCATCCAAACGGCTTATTAGAATAGGTTGGTGCATGAACCATTCTTCGTAAAATTATAAAGTAACTTTTGCCATTCAAAATTTATTCTAGATTATGCCAATTTCTCAATGTACTTCGATAATTATCTCTCGTTTAATTTCTTCGTCCACTTTATCATCTCAACCAATAAAAACCATCTCTCTTCCTCTCTCTTTTTTTTTTACTGGTCACTGGGGAGGAAGCTTCCCCACTTGAACTTTCATTAATCATAGAGCAAAAATTTCCTAAAAAAAATCATGGAGCAGAAAGATGTAAGATTATATTTGATCTAGACCGGAGAGGGGAGGATAGCATGTTTTTTCATCTGTCTACTACATAGTGATCCTGTTTTTTCACTCTATCCGTCTATAGTGTAATTATATTTTGGAACGGAGAGAGTAAAACCCAGGTAGCTGCCCTGTACTAGACACAATCTTGCATCTTGCTCCAAAGGGGAAAAAAAAGTACTAGATACAATCAAAAGCTAACGCAACATGGCAAAGTTGGTACACATGTTGGTTTCAAAGTACAGGCAAGCTTTCCATGGAAAGCAAAAGCATGGCAATGCAGTAGGAGTTAGCCAGAGACGAGCAGGGCAGGCTACCATGCAAATGGCAGCAATATTGCAATGAACTCCTAAAAGGAAGTGAGGCTTTTGTTCTCTTGCATGCACCGGGGAACAGCCAAAAACTGCAGGAGTTTTGCACGGCGCCCGGCCACCGGCCGGCCGGCCGGCCGGCGACTTTTCCGGCGATGGCTCGCCGCCGGTCTCTGCTCTGCTATGCTTTCTAGATGAAATTTTACATGAAACTGTCTAACAACAATCCAGCCACATTAATTTGCAGTGGCCACGTTCTGAATTTCTTCTTCTCCATCGTGAATTCGCTGCAAATGCAGGGCTCCATCTGGCAAAGAGACCCTGAAGAAAACGGAGCACTTGGCCGTGCAACTCTGCTAGCCATCCAGCTACACGTTTCTCCTTTAAGTTCAGAGTTTCAGACAAGTGTACAAAGCCAGGATGCCATCCGGAAGAAGCACTCAGCCAAATGTCACCACCACTGCAACATTGCTCCATGATACATCTGCAACAAAAATATCAGAAGAATAGAATCCATTAGCATTCATAATGTAATGATCTAGCTTAATCATCAGCCAATATATATAGCCACTCATAATCCAATCGATTCTTGATCTTGCACATAATCTAGCTTAGCTAGTAATTAAACTAAGCAACCAATGGAGAGGTGCAAAATCACAATTGGCCCACACAGGAAAGGAGGATTGTACTCAAGATAACCTAATCAAATCCAAAGCTGAGCACAACTAGGTACTTCTAACCAAGGAAGAAATTGAGAATTGGAAAGGCTAGAATGGGCAAAAGAGGAAAGAGATCAGAGAGGAAGAGCCAAACAACAGTAGCAGCAGCAGTAGTGTAGTGCACCGCGGCCCTGCTTCTGCTTGGCCCCATATGCAAGATCTGCTCATATCACCAAATGAGGGACCATTTGCTAGCTAGTTGCTCAAATCTCAGCTTTTTTTTTTTTTTTTGCGTGGTGATGCTGAATCTCTCATCCTGTTGAGATGTGTGGAGCAAATAGTGTTTTTCGTGCAGTTCAGTTAATTGATTGCTGGAAATCGGTGCTCGAGATCACGTTGTCTGGATGAGAACTGAGGTAACTTTTTCGACAAGATAAACTATTATGGTAGATCTTCAGCGAGTTCGATAAAAAAATCATGGATTTTTTTTTTGTTCTAAGTTATACTCCCTCCGTTTCGAAATGTTTGACACCGTTGACTTTTTAGCACATGTTTGACCGTTCGTCTTATTCAAAAACTTCTGTGAGATACTCCCTCCATCTACTTTTGATAGTCATATTTCCAAATCTGAAAAATCTATTTTTGATAGGCATATTTCAATCCAACAACCTATCATTTTAATGTCTTTCTCGAATTTAATGCGTGATTCTCTATTCCTCCACACAAGATTGGCTACATGGGCATCGAGAAATGTAAATATTAATGAATCGCTTGTTCACGAAGAATGACCAGTAGCATGTTTAAATGGATGATAAGTAGAATCACTTATCGTTGGTCTGTGTGCCAAGATGAAATATGACTATCAAAAGTAGATGGAGGGAGTATATAAAATTATATGCCTACATAAAAATATATTTAACAATGAATCAAATAATAGGAAAAAATTAATAATTACTTAAATTTTTTGAATAAGACGAACGGTCAAACATATGATAAAAAGTTAACGGCGTCAAACATTTCGAAACGGAGGGAGTAGTATATTAAACTGCTAAATTGTAAAAATCTTGACGGTTATAACAACCTCCATGTTTTCGAACCGTTGACCTGTTTTCCCGCGGCTTTTCTTTGTAACATTCCTTATGTCTATATTGTGTCAATTATCATATGATGGTAATGGTAGTAAAGTGGTACACTCTATATTGTTAGGGCATTAGTGTTGACACAATGGTCGTTTTTATATGTATAAGTTACAAGAGAACAAATTCTCTATGAGTAAAGGCAAAGAAAAGAAACCAAGTCTACGTTGACCTTTTGCAAAGGTTGGCTATTATACCATGGGCCTCCTAACCTAGTTCTTTTCAATACAGGTTAATTAGGCATGACCAATGTCGTCATGCCACGTCACTGGACGCATCCAATTTCATCCAATACAAATGCTTGCCGCCATAAATATCAGTTAACTAGAGTATTGAAGAGTGCAAGTGCCGTGCATCTGCATCTACTTCTGCAGTTTTGTAATGTGTTAGCAGATAAACACAACGTGAGCAATAAGACAAGTCATATAATTCTTGCATATATTTTTTAGATTTGAGAAGACCAACATCCGGATAGTATATCTAAACATGTACTCATCATTACAACATATATATCTTCAGTTTGAAACCGTAATCAAATTCATAGCATATCTCTCTGAGCATATCTTCAGTTCGAAACCGTAATTCAGAGCATATCTCTGTGAGCATTTATGCCCTGATCAAAATTGAGAGGGCCAAGATTTGAGGCAAAACTGAAAAGAACAGGTTTTGAATACTCGGAGGAGCATCTCTCATGATCTGCTCAACTTCAACAAGACCCATGGTGACCATGTCACAGAGACTGAAAACATACATGTTGCATACAGTAGATATACAGTAGTAAATTACACTAGCAGACATGTGTATGCAATGAAATCAACTAGATCAAAATGGGGATGGGACCCACCATGGGATCAGTATGTAGTAGTAACAAGCAACCATCTCCAATATGGACAGGCACAGACACAAGGACCCCCCTCTAAACATCTCCCTTAGAACCAGTGAAGGGACACAAAGACATACAGCATTACAACAACACAATAACACAAGATAGAGAGAGGGATGCACATCACACACACAAATCCACAAGTAGACATCCTTCCATGTCTTCCTCACTCACCCATAACCATAAGCAAATGAATATACATATATATATATATACTAGGACTAGTTGAGCTGCAGCTTCAGACATTCAGAGTGAAGAGCAGCACAGCAGCTAGGTGAGGAGAGGGGCACCACTACACCACCACCACTACACAGCAAGTAGTACTATACACTTGGATTTGGGAGGAGCAAAGGGGAAGTATCCCTTTTGCCTCTCTACCTTCTCTTTCTTCTCTCTTCTCTCTGCTTGTTGCAAGCAAGAGAACAACAAAGGGGGTTCAGTTCAGTTCAGTCCTTGGAACAATGATGGCCTGTGGGTCTCCCAGCACTGAGGTGGTCGATGAGTTCGAGAAGCTTGTCATTAGAATGAACCCTCCAAGGTATTCTAGTCCTTTCCATTCTTCTTCCATCTCTTCTTCTTCTTCTTCTTCTTCTTCTTCTTCTTCCATGGTGTTTCTCTCTGCACTTTGACCTTGCTAACCGTGCTGAGTTATGTTCTTCCTTCTTGCAGGGTCACTGTGGATAATACCTCGGACATGACTGCCACCTTGGTGAAGGCAAGCAACACTTCTCTGTTCTTGGGTCTTGCTAATTCTTTCAGGTTAATTCAGAGCATTTCTTGGGAAGAATTTTTTTTCTCAGGCAGGAGAGGTTGTCATTCTTTTCTGCAGGTGGACAGTGCAAACAAGTATGGGACCTTGCTGGAGGTGGTTCAGGTGCTGACTGAACTGAAGCTGACCATAAAAAGGGCCTACATTTCCTCTGATGGAGAGTGGTTCATGGATGGTGAGTGCTTTGCAAACCTCCCCTTTCTTAGAAAGATTAAGGATTGGAAAGAAAGAAAGATCGTGCCTCTTTTTTTCTGATCTAGCTCTTGTAGATGTTGCAATCTTTGGCATCTTTTGATGATGATGTGATTTGTGTGTTGCTCACCTTTGTGCAGTGTTCCATGTCGTGGATCAGGATGGGAATAAACTTTATGATGGCCAAGTCATTGACAGAATTGAGCTGGTAAAGTACACAAGAATCAATTCCAAGAACATAGAAAAGCTCTGCACATTTGTGTTAATTTTGATTTGGTTTTTTCAGTCGCTGGGAGCTGGGTCGCTGAGTTTCCGGGCGCTTGACATGTAGGACTACACGGGTAGAGTGAAGAACTATAATAGACAGGCTGTTGGAGTGAAAGGTATATTTTTGACTATCCAAATTTTTGGCAAGCTGACTAAATGCACGTTTGAAGAGTGAGATTTGGAGATGCTGTTAGCTTCCAGAGGGACTTGGTCGGAAAAAACTCGTTGCCGCCAGGGGAGAGAGGGGGAAGAAATAGAGAGGCTTGACTTGATATGTCGACCCACTGGTTTTTTATTTATTTGACTAACATGAGTGGCTCATTTTTTTTTTCTACTCCCATGTAAGCATCACGTGGGATGAAGATTGGAGTCAATGTTCTACGTGGGTACCAACAAAACCATCATCCAAACCGCCGAGAAATTCGATTTTCATTGATTTTGATAATTGAGGCACGCTATATACCCGATTTCGCAGATAAGGGACGCGAATGAAACTTGGTCTATAATTGAGAGACGTAAAGTGAACTAAACTATTTCTAAGTCCCTAAAATATATGCATTCATGATTAGGCTTGGCCCAAGCAGGACTGCCTTGACTTCGATTGATATTCGCCACGACCCATGGGCCCATATGTTGCACAGAAAGGCAAAACCCAACTTGTCTATGCTAACTAATAGGGTCTGTTCGTGTAAAAAAAAACTAATAGGCCGGGTCTGTTTGGTGGGCATCTGTCAGTGTAGCTTAGCTTCTCTCGTAACTAAAAACTTATCTAAACAGTTTAGAGGCCTGTTCACTTTTATATTATTTTTAACCATACCATTTTCTAAAGTAAAGTTGTTAAAAATATCTACGTTTAGTTTGTTGTTAAATTTGGTCAATACATAAAAAATCCTGCCAAAACTTGGTAAGGTTTATTTTGGCTACAATCTGAACAGGTCCTAACTTTTATTACAGATTTCAAGAAAGATCTAGAAAATAAATTAGAAGTTAGAAGAGCCAGTTTCTCCAAATTCTTAAAAACTAACTGTTAAATATGTAATCTAAATTTTAGGTATGCAATATATTCGGATAAGTTTCCTAATAGAACTTTACTATTATGATTAATTTTCTAGTATGACTAAGTCTTTTTCCCACTAGAACTGCTAGATTTCTCTTATATATATATATATATATATCTTATAAGCTGTACAGGGAGGGTGCGACAACCCACTGTATCCCATGCATTTGTATCTAACTTCTCAATAGTGATCATTGCCGGTCAGCGCCCGTGGTTTTTCCCGTAAGGGTTTTCCACGTAAAATTCGTGTTTCCGTTGTGCATCTATTTTCGTAACACTAACTACCAACCAACTATTTCTTAAAACTAGAAGATTGTCCCGCGCAATTTTGTACGGAGCTAGATAATTCATGTATGATATAATTATATTTTGTATACAACTATATCAATCAATATATACCGCTATAATCAAGACCCACCATGATGTGACGATTAAGATATTTTTCTTTTTCTCCAATTAATATGAGAGTTTTTAGTCTCCACAGCAAATGTGGTGTATTATTTCAAGGTTGTTTTAATAATATAATAGATAGATAGATATTAAATTCCTCCAAACAAGACCATAGTTTGTGAAGTAATCTTAGCTTAACTGGTTAGGTTCCTTGTTGTGGAACCAGCCCACTCAGATTCAAGTCCTAGATTTGATATGGGTGCTTGCATTTACACTTAATTATTCTTTCAGCGGTATGCGACGTACCTGTGTTGTCAGTGAAACATCCGTGGTGATTTTGTTAATCTAAGATATGTCAGTCTACTCTTTCGGATATGCTCATAGGGATAGTGTGTGCATATGTGTGTCTGTAAGGATGAGTGTGTCGTGAGCGTAGTTTGATCACCAACAACGTGACCGGACACACGCACACGCTGCTGGCTGCTACGGCTGTGTTTTGACACTTTTTTATCTCCACAATAAAATGATCGTCAGTGGGCGGTGCCGGTGAGTCAGTGACACGATCGCGGCACCGGCCGATCACCCGACAACGAGGGTGGCCGAGCACTTAAATGACACATCCGCGCGCGCGCGGTCGCGGAGTGGCGCGCACGCCGCGTCGTCGTCGCCGCGCGCTGCCCTGCC
>CM020185.1:22798206-22998416 GCA_009805545.1 Oryza longistaminata
CGGCGGCGGCGAGCCCAGGTCGCCGCCCGGCCGCGACCGCCGATCACTCGGCAACATGATCAGGTCACGGTCGGAGAAGTTCCTCTACAACCTCGGCCTCATCAGATCGTGCTCCTAGTCTAGATGAGAATAATGAGTATCATTGAGCGTCATTAACAACTAGCTAGTTTGATCATGGCAGTGTACTGTAGCTTCTAGCTAAGCTAAGCTTAATTAGCGTCGTGTTCGTTGATCCATGTCAAAATCTTGGATTAAAATGGGACCTGCTTGATCAGCATCACCAGTGTAAATATTTTCTCCATTAGTTGCCTGTTTGTTTTCTCTCCTAATTAATCGGCAGCTGGAAAATTAAGCAGCACCAACTATGAGAACCCAAATGCAACAACTACATCTTTCCTGAAATATAGCTATTTCTAACATAGTAACTTATCCCAAAATAAAATTATTTCTTCGTCTACCTTTCGCATAACCAATCATAACCATTCGCTATATCTATTTTGTTTTCTTCACCAATTACAACCCTTCTTCAATCATTTTTATCTATTTTTTTTAATACCCGTGTCTAAAAAAAGATGTTTAAGTTCTGGAATGGAGTAGCAGGAATGATTGGTTGACCTCTTGTCTGAATCGGCGACCAGAAATGACAGTCACCGCGACTAAATTGTAATCGAGGTCAAGACAGAAGGAGAGAAAAAAAAACTGAACAATTAGGCCGACTAATGGAAATCGAGGTCCTTTTGCAAGATCCAAGCAATGGGTTTAGTTATTTGAATCAAGAGACGCGAAATGTGCTACGGCCTAGGAAGTCAAACAATTGCTAAATAATCACGATGAAACTTGCCTCTTGTTGTTATTCAACGGCAGAACATGTACGACAATTTTGTTCTTATTCAGCACTGTCCCAACTCTCGTAGTTTCGTTCTTGTTCAACTCTCATAATCAATCGCATTTTGGTATAGTTTTATAGTTGGATTGGATTGGATCGCACGACCAGTCCCAACTAATCGATCAGTTTAAAAAAAGGAGAAGAAAGACATCCAAACCCTAAGGCTCCTTTTCATTTAAAGAAAAAAACAGAGAAATTTTGTAGGATTACAATTCTATATGTAGGACTAACCTCTCAAAAAAATTCTGTGAGATTTTTTTTTCTATATAGCTCTTTGAAACAAATTATCGAATACTATTGAATATGTCAAAATTCATGTGGAATGCCTCAATCCATGTAAAGTTTGGAGAAATTTTAACAAAAGTTCAATCTTACCGAAAGTTTCTTTAATCCGAGTATCTTCAACAGTATTTCATATTTGCATTCCTATCAAAATTCTATAACATTGTTCTTTTTTATTTTCTCAATCCTACATTTTAAAATAGCCATGACGACTTGACAGTGCAATGGTAAAGGGTGCGTGGTTTCAATCCCGAGTCCCTGTGTTCAATCCTTAACATACTCACAATTTCTTAAAAAAATATTTGGAGGACGTCTCTCCCTCCAAATCTCTTCAATGAAAAACACCTAGAAATCTTTCGACAGCTCCAGTGTGGTAGGCTAGCCGGCCTGAGTTCGAAGTCTCACATCTACTTATTTGATATTAGGTCATTCTTAATATTCACTTTTTTTTACTAACAATAAGTTTTTACCGCTGAGTAGAACCATGCACGGATGCATCGATGCCCCCTGCAGTAGCTACAGTCACATCCAAATATGACAGATACAGAACTACTGCAGTTCCCATTGGGTTGAGGGCATCGTCTACAGCTCTACACGAAGTAACTGTAAAATTAAGAGCACACAGAAAGAATATAAATTCATGTGAGGCGTGCATTGGCCATTGCAGACCTGCAGGGCTGGGCTGCACACAGTGTGTAGCAATGTAGCATGGCAACGAATGGAGATGTGTACATACAGTAGTAGTATATATGTATATACTGGTAGTAAAACTAAGCAAAACTACTAATCCCTCCGTCTCACAATACAAGGGATTTTGGGTTTTTTCTTGCAACGTTTGACCACTCGTCTTATTCAATTTTTATTTTGCAAATATAAAAAACGAAAAATTGTGCTTAAAGTATTGTAGATAATAAAGTAAGTCACAAATAAAATAAACAATAATTTTAAAAAATTTTAAATAAGACGAGTGGTCAAACATTACAAGCAAAAACTCAAAATCTCTTATATTATGGGGACAGATGCATGGAGTAGCTAGTAACCAAGAGTTCGAGTTAATAAACAGTGTTGAACAGGAGATGCGTGCAGTACGGACAGAGAGTATTATTCAGGGCCATGAGAAATCGATCTCAGAGCGGTGTGTGTGTGTGTGTACAGGAAGGCCATGTGATTCATAATTTCATATTAAGAAATTTAGTAAGTAATCGCTGGGGAAACAGTTTGCTCCTGTGCTAGCTAGTGGCTAAAGCCTCAGAGCCAACCACGACAAAAACCTGCACTGCCGGCCACTGCGATCGCATGCGATGCGAGGGGCTCATCAGCAGCATTCAGCTCGATCGATTGGTCGATCGATCGAACGAACGAACGAACGAACGAAATGCGAGCGATTTCGTGAGGAGAAAAACGAGGGAAATAATCCAATCTCACGGCGATTCGGAGGCGACACAAAAGGTACACCTCGTTGCTGTCCCTTTTGGTGGCATATGCATGCTTGTTTGTTGCCAACTTTTGCGTCGCCATCACGCCTTGATTAACCTCATATCTCTGTCACTGTGAATGTGATTCTCTCTCTCGAAATCCTAGGCGATCCAGTGCTGACCTTTCAATCTCACTCTTTTAAACATGACAAAAATATCAAGATATATGTGTGTGTTGTAAAGTAAAATATCAAGATATATTTGTGTTGTAGTAAGCGTAGCTCGATAAGTTCCATGTAACGAGATCTGTCCACTCAAATTAGTTAAAGTTCTAAATTTAATATGGGTGTTCGCATATAATTAATTTTTATGTTAGATGATGATGTCCTATTATGAGACGTGTGTGATAAGTTCATCAACTTTAAGATATGCCGGCTCAGAATTTGAATGTACTTGTAAAAATAGAGTAATAGAGTATGTGTGTTTTATGACTCTGGATGTTTGTGTTTTGGCTAAAAAATATATATCAAGATGTCTTCCTCAGATTAACCTTTTACTGATGACATATTGACATGCATGGTGGTCAGGTGGTGGCAAACTTGCACAGATGGCTTGCTAGCAGTTTGCCATGGTTGGCAGAGGATTATTTTTTTTTTAGTGGGTGTGTTTCCACTTTCCATGGCAATCTGAGTAAGCTCGATGCTTCCTCGGTTAATTATTGTGGACATCAATGATCTTGCAGCGCTTTTGCATGTTTACATCGTTAAGTAAAGGTGTCATGCAAAGCTGTTACGCTGATGAAAACTTTCCACAACAAAAGCATGCATGCAGGCAGTTAATTAGCTGCTTGCAGCTTGCACGATTTTCTGTTGGTACAGTCGATGATTAGTTAATCAACTACTAATAATATACTCCATCCGTTTCAAAATGTTTGACACTGTTAACTTTTTAATACATGTTTGACCATTCGTCTTATTCAAAAAAATTTAAATAATTATTTATTCTTTTCATATCGTTTGATTTATTGTTAAATATACTTTTATGTATCCATATAGTTTTACATATTTCACAATTTTTTTTCAATAAGACGAATGATCAAACATGTGCTAAAAAGTCAACGGCGTCAAACATTTTGAAACGGAGGGAGTATTATGATCTGAAGGTGAAATCTTGCCCTCTTCGCAGCCACACAGGTATATTTGCGTAAGCACTCGTATCAAATTAGCACTGCTTTGAGAATCTAGGTGCATCGTCCCAGATCCAGGCCCCTGGGCCATTAGTTATCGGGTCAGGCCTGGGTCGGTTGGGTTGTGAGCTTGTGATATTGGCTTAGATTTAATGTGCTCTAGAGCTGAGCATTTCTTGATCTAAACCCAAGAAAAGCCCGGTTTTTTGGGGCCGGAAATTCCAACTAATTAGGGCTATTAATTTGTCGACAAATTTTCACAATAAATTTTGACAATATAAGTACCGTACAATCGTGATGTAATTACATATATTATAACTTTATAAATACAATGTAACTTGTACTACGTAACTTTTAAAAATCCCTCGTTAACATGTTATTTTCGTAAAACAGAGGTTGTGGGACCGAATCTCCTCACATGTGCTCGAGCTATGTTTTTTCTTCCTCGCTTGCATGACACTTAAAGCAAATCTAACGGCTCAAAATTATGTGAAAGTTACATACAAATTACACCATAGTTACATGTAAGTTATAATGTAATTATATTACGATTATACTATACTTGCAACTGTCAAATTTTTGGGAGAAAACTTTTTGACAAATATATAGCAAAATCGATCTTAATTTAGTAATACCTTATCTAGTCTATAATTATGGGCCGGGCTGGGTCAAGCTTGGGCTTGGATTGGGTCCCGAGGCAATTTGAGCTATAAAATTTGAAAGCACAAATTCCAGGCAGACTTGGGTCAAACCTGGTTTAATTTGAGCTAAACCTTGGGCTCGGGTCAGGCGGCTAGGCCTGATCCTGGTAGAGTTTGCTCTAGACTCTAATATGTGCTACTCCAATCCAATCAATCCATGTTTGCAAAAAAGTTCAAAAGAAGATAAAATTCCATCCATATCACAAAGATTTCATTAGGTAGCTACTCCCATTCAACATTAGGGTGAAGGAACCGTACTTGGAGAGTCGTAGCTAGTGGATCAAGCTTGCCATCTAGAATCTTGGTCATGCAGATAAACTGACGAAGCAGATGGTGTTGTCTGCATCTATCCTCCATGGTGGTCGGTTGGCCATCCATCTCGAACACAATATCACATCGATGGGGGTAGAGAAGGACACCCATGGCGGCTACCCTTCGACCCGAATGTGAGGCCATGGTGGTGGAGTCGAAAGCGGCATTTAGGCGAGGTAGATACTCCCTCCGTCCTAAAAAAAGGCAAACCCTGGGTTTCCGTGTCCAACTTTGACTGTCCGTCTTATATGAATTTTTTTTATAATTCGTATTTTCATTATTGTTAGATGATAAAACATGATTAATATTTTATGCGTGACTTGTCTTTTTAATTTTTTTCATATTTTTTTTAAATAAGACGGACGGTCAAACGTTGGGCACGGAAACCAGGGTTTGTCTTTTTTTGAGACGGAGGGAGTACTAGATAGTAGCGGTATCCTCTGTCAGACGTGACGCCGTGGCACGAGGAGCATATACGTTAGTAGAGGAGATGAAGGAGGTTGACAATTGTGCCTGAAGGTCATAGAGAGATAAGATGGGAGATATGAGGGCGATATCGTACACAAACTAAGGACATGTTTAGTTGGTGAAATGAAAATTTTTAAGTGTCACATCGGACGTTTGACCGGATGTCGGAAGGGGTTTTCAGACACGAATGAACAAACTAATTTCATAACTCGCTTGGAAACCGCGAGATGAATCTTTTGAGCCTAATTAATCCGTCATTAGCACATGTGAGTTACTGTAGCACTTATGGTTAGTCATGGACTAATTAGGCTCAAAAGATTCGTCTCGCGATTTACATGAAAACGGTGCAATTAGTTTTTCTTTTTATCTATATTTAACGCTTCATACATGTGCCTAAGATTTGATGTGATGTTTTTGGGAAAAGTTTTTAGGAAACTAAACAACCCCTAACTCAGTCGATCTGTTGTCAAGTTTGGCATTGTTTAGATCCCACCCTAAAATTTTTCATCTTGTCACATTAAACGTTTGAATACCTGTATGAAGTATTAAATATAGGCTAAAAAGAACTAATTGCACAGATTACGACTAATTGCGAGACAAATATTCTAAACCTAATTGATTCATGATTTTCGGGAGACTGAAGAATCATGCGTCATTGTTTAGTACAATGAAATCTTTGTGTTATAAATGTACTTTTCTCTCAAAAGAACTGGTTTGTGCGAGTTGAGTATTACCACCCAAGAAATCGTTAAACTTGTACGGTTGTACATACTCTCAATCATAAGGAAATTTGTTGGCTTAATCTTTAGCCGGCCAAGCAAAAATATCGAGACAGCTATTTGGAACATGAGATGAAAACTTAAAAAAAAAAAAAACCTATAGTAGGCTCCATAGCAAAGCAGTACAAATATAAGTACGGATACAAAGCAGTACTAGGCATAGTGCTCCTAGTCCCTCCTAGCACAGCAAAAGGCTCATCTCTCTGATCTCACTCACCGAGATGCATGCGCTTTCCCATTGTCAAGGTGAAGGACGAGAGACGGTCTCCCCCGAATCAAGGCTGGGTTGTCGCCGGCGACACGACCCTTCAATGGCGATGGCGGCAGCAGCAGCAACGGCCAACGAGGTAAACAGTAGTAGTAGCAGCAAGAATGCATGGACGGTTGCTATGCCGGCCGGCCTATGGCGCCGTTATTGAGGAATAATGAGGACGGCACGGCAGCCTGCAATCGCCATGGCAGATGGAACGAACGATGATTTCGTGGGCACACTACGGCCGAGTTTAGGCGCTGTTTACTTCACACCAAACTTCTCCCAAACTCCTAACTTTCTATCATATCCAAAACTTTCCTACTCACGTAAACTCCTAACTTTTTTTTCAAAGTACCAACTTTTCCCAAACTTCTCTCCAATTTCAGGAACTTAACCCGAGTTTAGTTCTAAACTTTTTCTTCAAACTTTTAATTTTTTCATCACATCAAAACTTTCCTACACACAAATTTTCAGCTTTTCCGTCACATCGTTCCAATTTAAACCAAACTTTTAATTTTGACGTGAACTTAAACACACCCTACAGCAGATGCAAGTATTGCAATGCGAGAACGGAACCAATAACTGATGGCTTTCTCTTTAATTCCGTAGCTAGCCTTTGTCTGTGGCACTGTGTGTGCGTGTGCTCCCAAAAAACCCAGCCGGATTGTTGGGAGGCATCCCATTGGCTCCCGCACAAAAGCCGTCGCCACCAGCAGCAGCTTGGGAGGAAGGGAGAGAGGAAAAGGACCGGACAAGGGACACCCCTACGACCAACTCTACGGCGAGTACAACTGTTTATCCACAGTGAAAAGAGGGCTAGCTCCGGACTCCGGTGTGTGACCGTCCATTGCAAAGTGGAGTAGTTGCTGCATGTTGCCTGGTAACCTCCTGGAAATGTAGCTTATTGAGGATTTGTTTAGTTCTCAAAAACTTTTACCCAAAATCATCACATCGAATCTTTAAACACATGCATGAAGTGTACAGTTCGCATGAAAATCGTGTGACGAATCTTTTAAGCATAATTAGTCCATGATTAGCTATATATAAGTGCTACAGTGACACACATGTGCTAATGACGGATTAATTAGGCTTAATAAATTCGTCTCGCGGTTTCCAGGCGAGTTATGAAATTAGTTTTTTCATTCGTGTCCGAAAACCCCTTTCGACATCCGGTCAAACGTCCGATATGACACCAAAAATTTCCTTTTCGCGAACTAAACACACCTTGATTGATGGAAGAAGTATGCAAAACAATGTGAATGGAGAAAAAGATAGTAGCAAACAATGTACTTGTATACTCCATACGTCTCAAAATAAAGGGATTTTAGGTGCATGTGACACATCCTAATACTATAAATCTGGACAGACTTCATATTTATATTTGTAGTATTAGAATGTATTACATCCGTCCAAAATTCCTTAAATTTTAGGACAGAGAGAGTATATAATGCTGAAATCCAACTGTTGGAAAGCTTGCGGTTTAAATATAATAGCTTTTACATCTTCTAAAACTCTGCTTTCTTCTCATATATTGACGTGCAATTATTTTGCATGTTTGTGAAAAATAATCTAGTCGTTAAAAATATCAATCCGTTGGAAATATAGCCATTAAAGAAAATACCAATTGCAAATATATCCATTCAAATATAGTCATTTAGAAAAACTAGCCATTAAAAATAGGCAAAATTTGCTACTGGGCATCCAAAAATCGTGTAATTAGCCGGTGGGCACCGTAAGATCGCGAATTTGTTGGCGGGCACCACAAAAAAGTGGTAATTAGCTGGTGGACACTCCGGCCATTATTTTATTATTTTCGGAGTAAAGCACGTGTGAAAATTTTCTAAATGCCGAGAATGCCCTCGGTGGCCACCGCGTTATCCCCGACTGGGTCCGGTCGAACCAGACCCAGTCGGTCTCGTTGCCGCACCACATCCATCCATCCTAACCCTAGCTGTGACTGAGGAGGCGGCGCGGCGGCGACCCAGCTACAGCGAGGGGCGGCGGCGACCCAGCTGTGGCGAGGGCAGCGGCGACCCTGACCGGCGCGCGTCTTCGGTGAAGGCGGCGGCGACCCAGAGGGTGGCGGCGAGTGAAGCAGAGGCGGTGACCCAGCAGCATCGGTGAAAGATGGAGGGCTCGGCTTCATCGTCGGGGGTTCCTATTTCTAGCACAGTGTCTTGTCCCAAAATAAAGCTATTTCTTCACCTACCTCCTCCTCTCAACCAATCACAACCATTCTTCTTCACCTACTTTCTCTTTTCAACCAATCACACCTTTCCTTCAATCATTCTCACCTACTTTCTTAATACCCGTGCCAACCTCAAAAATGGCTTCATTTTGGGACGGAGGAAGTAGTATCGATCCATCCTACTGGCCTTGCCCGACCAAAAGCATCATCATCGTCATCCTCACCATCATCATCGTCATCCTCACCAGCGTAAAGGGTCTTTCACTATATATATGCGCTCTCTTCAGTTTTAGTGGTTCTATAGGCCATCTTCTCGGAGGGTTATTTATAGTCGTTAGCTGGCGTTGTTTCTTTTGAAAATTTCTTAGGAGTGTAGTGTGGCTCTGCCCCCCTCCCAGCTGATTAGAACTGTGTTTAGCCGTCGTAGTAGTTTCTTCCTCTTCTTTGGTTTTGTTTTTCCTTTCCTTGGCATAAGCCGGTCTGGCTGATTGTTTTGTGTAACAAAACTTTTTTTCTTCTAATATATTGACTTGCAATCTCTTGCGCATTCGCGAAAATAAATCCTCACTAGGGTGAATAACCACTGTGCGCTTCATTGCTACCTGCACTTTTCTTTTCATTACTGTCTACTCTACTCCCTCTGTCCAGAAAAAAAGGCAACCTAGGTGGTGAGTTGACATCATCTAGAATAATGAATCTGGATATATGGTTGTTTAGATTCATAGTCTTAGGTGATGTCAAATCCCCACTTAAATTATCTTTTTTTTAAGGACAGATGGAGTACTCCTCACCAGGACCAATACTAGTACTATATTTTCTTTGTTTCTTTTTAATAATGCCTTGCTATTTGACCGGTCCATGCATTGCAACCCCGGATTTTCTCTTATAAAAAAACAGCGATTGTCATGTACACATATCTGATCAAACATAGTGACATGTCGGTCAGGATGGCATATCTTAAATTTTGTAAAATTATAATGGCATGGTTCCAATTTTCCCTTGCTATAGTGTAGGGTCCATGTACACATAAAAAACAGCGAGTGTTACTATAGTGTATTTTGTATATTTCTCTAATACTCTCTCCGTTCTAAAATATAAGCATTTCTAGTTATAACTCTAGACATGTGCTTATTCATATTTATAGCCAAAAATTCTATATTTAAGAACACCTTTTAGCACATTGATCGGTGGTAGTTTTACAAGAACTTTTACGATACAATGCATGTTGTTAGAGCTTAGCTTACATAAGATGCATGTAAGCTTAAGCTCTAACATAGGTAAGTACTCTAGCTAGCCGGTGGTGTCATCGATCGAAAGCTGACAAAGAGGTGACTAGTGATGGCCTTGCACACCCCCATGTGCCTTACACGTGAGATGCACCTACCTTTTGCATGCACGTTCCACTGCTACCCCATTTTTTCTTGTCAAAGCCACCTCTAAACATGACAGTAGTAACCGCCCCTGTTCACTAAGTAAGAAAAATCATGCACATGACTTCCCACTCACCTTCAAAACAATACATCTCTCTATGTTAGATGAATGAAAAATAAGTGTTACTATCAGGACTTGTTTAGTTCGCGAAAATAAAAATTTTAGGTGTCATATCGGATGTTTGACCAGATATCGGGAAGGGTTTTCGGACACGAATGAAAAAACTAATTTCATAACTCGCCTGAAAACCGTGAGACGAATCTTTCGAGCCTAATAAACCGGCATTAGCACATGTGGATTACTGTAATACTTATGACTAATCATGGACTACCTAGGCTCAAAAGATTCGTCTCGTGATTTTCATGCAAACTGTGCAACTAGTTTTTGTTTTTATTTATATTTAATGCTCCATACATATATTAAAGATTTGATATGACGTTTGAAGGTAAAAAAAATTGGGAACTAATCAAGGCCTTACTACTAACAACTAACAAGAGAAACGATCGAATTGCCGCTGCAAACGTCTGAATGTCGTCAGATGAAATTCAGGCCACCAATCGGAAAAGGCTGTTTGGCCAAGCAACGAAACAAAAGAAATTAACTGATCTCGAGAAAACACAACTAGAAACAAAATAAAAAAACAGTTCCCGACGACGGTGGCTGGGTCTGTCACAGCCTCACAGCACTTCACAGGTCGAAACAAAACCGTAACACACTGCTCAAGGGGAAAAAGAACTCGCCAGGCCGTTAACCTTTTTACCCCTAAATCAGTGACTAACCCAGAATAACAAAAATCACCGAAATTCCTATACATGTCATAACACATATAATACTCTAATTTTTCAACTAATAATATAACTATTATAAACTAAAATAGCTAAAGAATGAAATTCTACTCGGGGTCCTGTGACGATCGAATACTGTAGAAACCCCACTGCCCTCATTGTAAGCAATGGTTTGTTACAATATGTTAGTTATCAGGCGCAATCAAAATTTAGATTTTAAAATTTAATTCCAGAGCCAATTTTATGGTTTTCCTTTTTACCAACTACACAGTTCGCTTTTAAGTATTTGTCATTTAAACTGCTAATAGCACAAACATAAAAGTTCCATCCGTATATTGTTTTTCTTTTTCTTTTTTTTTTTGCATCATTCATATTTCTACGGTTTATCGGAAGTAACTCAAACGATCAGAGCTATTTTTTTCTGAACGTTTCAAAAACAATTCCATTTTTTCTTCTCTTTTTTTTCTCTTGCCATTGGGACTGTGCCATCGCTTTATCACCTGGACGTCTCAGCAACCGATGCACCATGCATGCAAAAATGTTAATGGTCCATGGCCAATGCAAGTTGCTCCTGCTGCTACTTACCGGCCATGTGATTTTGCTATGAGCCTATGACGACCATATCCTGATGAAACGTGATCCTGATTACAAGTTGAGACAGAAAAATTAAAGGGCCGACTTTCTCACTCGATCGACGACGCCCATTGGATATTTTGGATATCAATATTCACATGTCTGGATCATATCTATCTCAAGCAGTTCATCTTGTTTTTACAAGAAGCTTCTCACTTTCTTTTTCTCTTCTTTCAAACGGGTGGTAAACTTGGATATCCTACACAAAAAGGGCTACTGAACTGACACTGGCTGAGTTCGTTTGTGGTGTTTCCCAACCTCCACTCTTTCGTTTCCCGCACGCACATTTCCAAAGTGGTAAATGGTGTGCTTTTTTTTTAAAAAAAAATTCTATATGAAAGTTACTTTAAAAATTATATTAATACAATTTTAAAGTTTTTAGTTAATATTTAGTTAATCATATGCTAATCTGTCACTCCGTTTTTTGTGCTTGGAGGAGTAGTTCCCAACCCACACCAAAGAATACAGCACTTCACCACGAGAAAGTTGAAATTACTGGCGAATCGTTTTTGCTGGTTAATTCGTTTCTCTTCTCTTCCTCCCTACTTTTGGGAAAGAAGGGAACATTTGGGAGGGTCACATTTCTGGGCCAACATGGGCCAGACCCTTCTCGCCCTCTGGCGAACCTGTCGCGTTGCTCTGGGTGGCCCACTTGGCCCACGGATTGGAAGAAGAGGATAATTCTGTAGGACCTATGCTAGATTTGGAAGGCCCCACCTTGCTTGTTGTTTCTACTTTTTTTTTTACTGAGTACAAAAAAAAATGAAAAAGTGAAAATATATCTCCAGTTCATTCTTTAATTTGTGGATGCATGTACCATATCAAATATCGTGAAAATAGCTGATGGGTTGAAATCTTAACCGTCTGGTTATGAAAATGCACGACACACTTACATGCCACAATTGGCCACATCAGTTTTTTTTTAATAAGTTTGTAAGGATTATTTTACGTTTATTTTTTTCCCTTCACATAAATAGCAACTTGTGTCGTTGGCCGATTGTAAATTGTACATATAAAAATGGAATCTAGTAGAGCGCTATGGGCTATTCAGATTGTAGCTACTTTCAACGCTTCCAAAATTTGTATTACCAAACTTTAATACATTTTGGCACTACCAAATTCTGATAGCGTTGGTTGTGTTCAGCCGTTGCCTTACCAAAATTTGGTAGCATTTCTATGAGCGAAAACTTCTAAAAGTATCAAAATTTGGTAGGGTAGTATTAACATGACAAGTGTGTCTGTTTTGTTGCCTTACCAAAATTTAATATAGTTAAAAGTGGTAACAAAGTAAACAAGCCCTATATATATGTGTTAGTTCTTATATTCGAAAAAAAAGAAGATCAAACACTATGTTAGAATCATGAGGGGGGTAAAGGAAGGTTGTGTCTTCACTTGTGCTAACGATAAATACATGAGACAAAAAGGGGATTTCAATGGTTGCCAAGGCCAAAAATTGGCCTTGGATCAGCTAGCAAAAGGCGACACACACCGAGATCTCGACCACGGAAGGCGTGACCCAAGATCTTGCCAAGTACTCCTACTATGGGATTCGTCCGGCGAGCAGTCTGGCTGCGTTGTTCGTATTTGCTGCAACTTGTCATCGCGCCAGTTTGCCACCAGACAAAATCACAAAAACTTTGTAAAAAAAAAAAAAAGTAGTACCAACTGATGAATGACATCAAATCAAACATGCTCTAGCAAGCAGCGTCCCGCTCTGCATGAGGAAAAAAAGGGCCAAATTCAGTTTGGTTTCATGGGCTTTTTGGGCTTTGCCCCCTTTTCATTCATGAACATACAACTTCGAATCCAGTAAAGTAACCAAAAGAACGAAAAAAAATGGGTGCTTGCACACGGCATAATTATATGTGAAGAAAAGGGTGGTTTTTGGCTTTGGGCTGGTAGCTAAAATGAAGTTTGGGAATCCATTGGAAAAATGATACGCCTAAAAAAAAAATATTATTACAAACTGTTGTCAAAAAACGATGCGTCAAACTGTGGTAGTATCTTTGACTTGTAATGACGACAAATTAATGGGATCAAATGGTTTAGATATTTGTTTTTTAAAGAAACAGTGCATATTGTCGATCCATTGTGGTCACGATGATGCAATCTCGAGAGGAAAAAAAAAATGATACAACTAGCATCCACAGAAGGTGATGCGGCACGATGTGATAGGAAAACGTTGGTGGATATTTTGCTGTGTCGCACTCGTACGATGTAGCGGCCACGATGGAGTACGTGCGCCACCGCGCGGCGTACGTACTTCGCGCGTGCGTGGGCGTGGCGGCGTGCAGTGGACCATCGATCGGCCGTGCACCGGACAGCTGTCACGTCCACCTCCAATTTAGTAGTGGAGCCTAAACGGACGCACCATCTAAGGAGCAGTACTCACCAATCCTGCTAAACAACTACAGACTACAGTAAGCATTTTCTTTCTCATTAAACCCTTCCATTATGCAAAAAAAAGAAAAGAAATGCCAAACATTACTTAAAAAAAAAGGGGTTCGAAGACTGCAACTTTATGTGCCAGCTTTGGGATAAGATAATGGGTGGAAACAACTACAATTTATTTCCTCATTCCCATAATATAAGAAATTTTGACCTATAATATATCACATCCCTAGAGTAGAAGATAAACATCCCAGGTGAGACAAACATGTGAACAATGCACTCAAATCACTTCATATGTTAGTGACATGGGAGATATACTGCGAGCCGAACTGGAGTGTATTCAGAAATCAAGAACCCCAATGCAGCAGCTAGTGACCGAGATCACTGATGAGATATCGCAAGAATATTGTCCTAGAATCACCCAGTTTTTCTTTTTTCCTTTGTTTCTTTCACCGTTAGGCTGAGTTCTTTTATTAACTTTTCCAACTCATCTTTCGAGTTTTACATGTGCACATTTTCCAAACTGTTAAACGGTGTGATTTTTTGCAAAAGAAATTTTATACAAAAGTTGCTTTAAAAATCATATTGATCTATTTTTTTTCCAAAAAACTAATATTTAACTAATCATGCGCTAATGGATCGTTTCATTTTACGTATTTGGAGGGAGAATTTCCAACCCTCGTTAAAGAACACATCCTATAGTCATCATGTAAATGCATTTCCTCCGCTTAATACTAGTAGAACACCAACTAAGGCTGGCCCGGTTTGAAAAAAATAATAATACTGTGGTTGGCCGGATTGGAAAAAATAGTACACCTTCCGTTTAATATTATAAATAGTTTGATTTTTTTCTTAGTCGAACTTCTTTAGATTTGATTAAATTTATAGGAAAAATTAGCAACATTTACAACACCAAACTAGTTTCATTAAATATAACATTGAATATATTTTGATAATATATTTGTTTTGTATTAAAAATCTTAGTATGTTTTCTATAAACTTGGTTAAACTTATAGAAGTTTGACTAAGAAAAAAGTTAAACGACTTATAATATGAAACAAAGGGATAATATGAAACAAAGGGAGTACTCCATAATCACAATGTAAACCCTAAATCATTTATATTTGTAAACGAAGGGAGTAGTATTTGCTAGATTACTCTCTGTGCCAAATAATGAAACTGGTTGAGGACTTCAGGTAATGTCAATTGCAAGAAAAAGGTGACATAATTAATCACCGGAACAATGATGCCAAGAAATTGCGGGACTGAAACAATTTCTTTCTGTTGTCAGGCCGGGGAAATTCCATTACCTCAGCATGCAATCAGCAGAGATTCTGAATTGCTGATAAGTGACAATTAATCCAGTTGACGTTCCCCATCGAAAGGATAAAAATGGAACATCGCGACATCATCACGTCGCACACGATTCGATCAGCAGGCATAAACATCTGCATTCAGTGTGCAGATCTTAGCACAAAAAAAGAAGAGAAGAAGAAATGCAATAATGGACACTGGGCCATGGGAGATTGAGGATTCTCCGCACAAAACATGATAAAATGATCTTGCGATCTACTTGCATTGCACCGAGAAAAAATGCTCATCTGTTTCTGCTATCTTTGATTCCTCCAAACAGTTTCTGAATTTTGGTGCTTCTTCGCGTGTCCAACAGTCTGTAATGGCCTCCCATTTGCGATGAGTTGCAACTGCACGCGTTGGATGCTGCCAGTGTGAGATGATTCTATTCTAGCTGTCGTGCATCTTATCATGGATTGGATTGGATTGTTGCCACCATCTGAATTCTGAAATCTCGCATGAACAAGCAGCTTTTATATATCATCTTGTAATCTAGAGCTCCCCTTCTGTCTGAAAACCAACTTTGTTGTTGCAGACTCGACTACGTTTGTGATGAATTTGACTTGAGCTCGACATTTCAAATGGTTTTACGGCCTGCATGTGTGATTCGACGGTGTGCCTGCGCAAAGTGTTAGAATTGAAATCAACATGTCCTTCTCACCGAAGATCTTTGGATCTGAAAATCATGATGATACTTGGCAGACATTCTTTGCTATCAGCTAGAACAGGTCTGGTCCACGAACCACGATACTATAAATGCAGTGTGCCAGTGTCCAGCGTACAAGTTGGAGTCACAGTCTTTTTTCTCAAAATTCCCTCGGATACGTACGGATACAACACATCCCAAATCGATCTGATGTGTCGGTTTAAATTAATTAGAAAGATTAACAAGGAAAAAAAACGAAATTTAAGCCTAGTTTGGTTAATACTAAGGTTGCGTTCTTTTCTCCTAAAGATGAAGATGGAGATGAATATTAAGTTTTTTACGCAAAACGATGTGTATTAACGTATAATTGATTAAGTTTTAATTATTACAAACTTGAAAAATAGATTAATATGATATTTTAGAGCAACTTTCATATATAAAATTTTCGTACGAAACATACCGTTTAGCAGCTTGAAAAACGTGCCATGAAAATCTTAATCCTCATCCGACTCTTATACATAACCTAATATTGCCCCAACGTGAAGGGATGGATAAGCCTCTCTAACACGTGGGCCTGAGCGGGTGATGTGGCCGAACCCACACGTGGCCCTAAGCAGGTGACGTGGCTGTTTCAGGGTTCCACCTCGCCTTATCCATCAACAAGTCAGCCGTTCCAAGCGTACAGGATCTGGCTGAATCCGACCGACGATATCTACGTAGCGACAGGTCACCGACTGACTAGCTGGCTGCTGCCACGCGAGAAGAAGCCCGGTTGGTAGATGGTGACGTGGCATCCAGTGAAGTGGCTCATTCTGGATAGGGAGGAAATGGATATTTAGTACGAGTAGCTTTCTTAATAAAAATGAACTTAATTTAAAGTGCACGAGTATGTATATATATATATCCTCATATATATCATGGTCGGGATATATTTAAAGAGGGAAGGAATGCAACCGATAGAATTAGCGAATATTGCTCGAACTCTATCGGCTTTTATCGAACCAAAGCCAGCTCACATAAGTCAAAAACCATGAAATTCGAGCGGTTTTTGATGCATTTGCCAAGATTCATAGGATTGTAAATATTCGATAGTTTATGTCAAGATTCGGACAAACTTTTAAAATCTCAGCCATCAATTTTATATTATGTTATAATTAAGTTGGGTTTCTCAGTGCAATTTTAAGCGAACTAACTAAACTGGATTAGTTATATAACCCTTAGCTCATGTTTTCATATATGTAACTATATTTTATATACAATATGCATTAAAAAGTTGTATTAGATTTAATATACAACTCATTTTCTTCTACTTTTATATGTACCACCATTTATATAGTATATAATTATTACTATCAATCTACACAGTCATAATTTGATCCCACCACGATCAAATGCTTTTTTCTTTACTAATTTGATAATCTAACGTCAACTTTTTTGGGTTACTTTTTGGAGCATGAAAAAAAAAGAGGAAAAGGGAAAAAAATCAGAATATCTTGGGTTCACAATACAACCGACCAGACAATTGACAATTGAGAGGGAAAAGTGTATTAATCACTCAAGGGAATATCTCATCGTTTTGTACATGCCATCTAAATAGTTATAAGAAAATTAAAATAAATTGACAAGATAGATTAATCTAAAATATAGCAATCCACGAACATGCAAGTTAAAATCGAACTTCTACGTGTTTTAACAAAAATAACAAATATAACCATGAGAATACGATAACTATTTTCAGTTTAATTTATCATTTTTTTAAAGGGAGAATAGCTACTTTAGTCCCTAAAGTTTCTCGGTAGGATCAGTTTACTCCCTAACCTTTTAAATAGTAAAAAAAAATCCTTAAACTTTGTCATAAGGTCTAGAATAGTCCTTGGGTCCACCAAAATCATCATATGGATATGCCATGTCATCATTCATACAAAATCTATGATGAATTGTCCAATTTACCCTTAGTATATCATAGAAAAATAAATATAATGGTGAATTAGACATAACTATAGGAAAAAAAGATACTTCTCCTTTTTTTTTCACCCTTTTGAGGTATATTTTTGCTCTTACATTTTTCCTTTTGTTTTTTTACTTTCCTATGATATATGTAAGAGTAAATTGGACAAATCATATAGATTTTGCATAGGAATATGACATGGCATGTCCATGTGGCGATTTTGGTGGGACTAAGGACTATATCAGCCCACATGACAAATTTAAAGGACTTGTTTGGACAATATGAAAGATTAAGGACTAAAATGACCCTAGGAGCAAAACTTTAGGGACCATATTGGCTATTCTCCCTTTTTTAAACATGTATAAGTCGAATTTAGCATTACATATTTGTGGAATGATATATTGCCTATTAATCTATATTGTCAAAAAAAAAATTATAACCGTTTAGGTAATAAGCAAGCATCCTCTCTCGAGAAAGGAAAACCCATATCCAATTGAGAGGAAGCAAGAGGGGGAGAGAAAGTTTATTTTTCTTATTTCAGTTCCAACATATCGCGGTTACCGTCCTCTTACCGCGGTTACCGTACCAAACCGTGCGGTTACCGTGTCCCTACCGTGGATTTTGAATTCGAAAATTTGGAAACGAAATTTGTGCGGTTTTTCGCGGTAACCACCATACCGCGGGGGGTCGGTAACCCAAAAACGGTAAGGTGGACCCTGACCCCACGCGCTAGCTAGCTGTTAATGGAAACGCCGCGCGCTTTCCTCCTCCTCCCTTCCCATCATCCTCCCTCCTCTTCTTCTTCTTCTTCTTCCTCCTCCTCCTCCTTCCCCTACAGATAGCGAAGCGAGATGGATTGTTGTAGATAGGATAGGATACAGTACGTCTTCCCCTCCCTACCTTCTTCCATCATATCTCCTCGATCGTGTTCAGTTTGATTTTGGTTTTGGTTGTCACTCACTGCGTGGGTGGGTGGTGGTGTTGCTGGCCATGGCGAGGAGGGGTGGGGAGTTGGTGGTGGTGGAGGAAGACGATGAGTACGCCAAGCTGGTCAGGAGGATGAACCCACCCAGGTACGCACGCACTAGTATCATCATCGTGCAGACACCCCCAAATCCAATACTCCATATCGATTTGGTCCTTTCTTTTCATGTATCTAGCTAGTAGTAGATGTTTTGCGCTTCATGTTTGGATTTGCCGCGTAGAAACGTTCGTCTTTTGTTTTTGTGCTGTTTTATTTGTTTATTTATGTTTCTGCGAATTCCTAGCGGAGCAGCAGGATGCAGAGATTGTTGGCTTTTTTTTTTCTTTTGAAAACAAATAGTATTGGTGTATATTATCCTTCACCAGTGTTGATGGTAATGTTGTGTAGTTAATGGCTGCGCCATTTTCGCCAGGATTTTCGCGCTTAAACATCTCTTGCAATGTTCATGGAATCCATTGCTATGAATCGGAAACAAATCCTGTTGATTAAAATAGGCTCAGACTCCTGTATGCTCTGCCTGAGTGCCTGTTACCTAGTACTATATTCTCCATTTCCTTTCTCATCATCAAACCATTTCTTCATCACTTCCAAAGTTCTAGGAGTAGTTTTTTTGAGAGAATTTTCAAAGCTGAAGTTGTCAGTAATAACACAAATATCTTCTGCAATTTACTAAAAAAAAATCTCTGAAAAAAATAAAATAAAATCTCATTCTGTTTTGATGAGCTTGGCCATGTTGATCTTTATTCTCCTCTGCCTTATTGCTACCTCAGTCCATGTTCTCCAAAGCTGAGACTGTCCTTGTTGGATTCCCCTCTCCTTTTTGGCAGAGGAAAGGTGGCTTATCTGGAATCTGTGATTCTTATGCTGCAACCCTACTAAAGAGGCTTTACAATCCAACTGTCCCTCTAACCAACTTACAAATCGACTGTTCCCCATTTAATAAATGGATTCCAAATTAGCTTGTATCCTAGTATTGTAGTATATGAGTTGTTGCTAATTCATTGCCACCATATATGAATATTCTGTGTGCGTGTCTCTATTATAACATGAGCTTAATTATGTGGATATTTCACCTAAACCGAGCCTATCAAAATGTTTTAGCATCTCATTGATATATTCCATATGAGTGGGACATTCAGTCCACCATTCTGCAAATAGAAAAGTAGTGCCTCTCTGAATTGTGCACCCAACTCAAAAGATCAACTGCCGAGCGAAATATTTATCGGAGAAAAGGTGAAAGACTTCAACAAAGTTTATAACTTTTTAAAAACTTCATGCAAAATTTGTTTAGTTGTGTGGAATTTGATTATGCCAAGGCATCTTTTGAAGACCATAAGAGGCTCATAGTATAACTGGTGACTGAATTTTCTTGCAGTGTTGTGATAGACAATGACTCGTGCGACAGTGCAACTGTCATCCGGGTGAGATTGTGCTTCCCTTTCGGACTGGACCATGCTAATTAAATATCTAACTAACCTCTCTACTCTTTGTACTACTACTAGCTTAGCATAGTTATTAGTAATTTGACAAAGCTTGGACTTTTCTGTCTTGCCCAGGTTGATAGGGTCAAGAAGCATGGCATTTTACTGGAGGCTGTTCAAGTACTTGTGGACCTCAACCTCGTCATCACCAAGGCTTACATTTCTTCAGACGGCAACTGGTTCATGGACGGTATAACAGTTAATTAGCCCTCTTAATCTCTTGGTTTGATAACATCTTTTCCTTGGAAAAACATGTACTCCCTCCGATTTCATTTTAATTGATATTTTGGACAATGACACGGTCTATAAAATATATCTGTGACCTTATTTTCCTATCATAATATATACAATAAATAAATGTATGTTTATTTTTATTACAGTGCTTTAGTTGTTCTAGTTTCTTTAAACTGAATATTTGTAAAGTTATTAATGGTCAAAGTTATAAAAGTTTGATATCAATTTTATTTAAAACGTCAATTATTATAGAACAGTAGGTAGTAAGGAGCAGTAATTCAGTAAAGTTTGATTGACTTTTCTTCTTCCCTTCCTCACTTGGCTCATGTCATGTTCAGTGTTCAATGTGACCGATCAGGACGGCAACAAGGTGCAGAACAAGGAGGTCACTGACTGCATTAAGAAAGTATAATTACTAGTTATTGCGTGCTTAATTACTACTGATAATGATAGCTCTTGCTTGCTAAAGGTGATAATTACTGACCTTGGTGATGTCTTGCGCTACAGTGCTTGGAATCGGAGGATTACCTCGTGCCGCCGGCGAGCTCGCCGGCCGGCGGCGCTGCGCCGTCGGAGGAGACCACCTGCATCGAGCTCACCGGCACCGACCGGCCGGGGCGCTGTGCACGAATCCTAAAACATATCCAACGGTCCAAAATTTGAAAGATGTATGGTGGGATTTTCTGTTAATAGATGTATAGACAATCCCTATATCAAATCATACAACATAGCACTAAACTCTCGTTCTTAGAGCAAGTTTATTTTTCACCTACTCCCTCCGTCCGAAAAAAAGACAAACCCTATGTTTGAATCTGGACATGCATGGGTTTGTCTTTTTTTCTAGACGGAGGGAGTATATCACATATATCAAATAAAAAATAAAAAATATAATACCCTGCTTTATCAAATCTCAATATAATTATCTCTTTTTATCCATTCATATTTTTTTTATTTTTACAAATACCGATACAATGATTGACTAAAAATAAACTTATTCTAGGATTGAAGGGACTAAGAAAGAATAATCATAGTCTATAATGGAGGGAGTAGGTACCAACAGCAGTAGCAACTTTGACCGTCAAAATGTTAGGGTTTGTTTGGTAGAGTTTAAACTCCTAAATTTATCTTCAGGAGTTGGGTCTGGAGTGGAGTTGTGGAGCTGCATAAATCCAGCTCCACCTCTCTAGTTTGCTCCCTCCATCCACAAAAGTTGGACATATTTCATATTTGAGTTTTTCCAAATAAGTTGTTCGTATCTGTAGTCTTTATACATTTAAGACTTAAATGAAGAGATAAATTAAATGTTTGATGAGAACCCAAGGAGTTATCTAGATATTTATTAGTTGCATGCTTAAATTCACTCCTTGATTTGTAACATCCAAGATGATTTAAATTCTTCTTTGTCTTGATGACAAAAGTAATACTACCTCCATTTTTTAATAGATAGGTGTTCGACCAAATGTTGTAGGGGCTGGAGCTGGAGGTGAAGACGGAGGACAGGGCGGGGCTCCTGTCGGAGATCACGCGCGTGTTCCGGGAGAACAGCCTGTCGATCATCCGGGCGGTGATCACCACCAAGGACGGCGAGGCCGACGACACCTTCTACGTCTCCGACGCCTACGGCAACCCCGTCGACGGCAAGGCCATGGAGGCGCTCGGCGAGCAGCTCGGCCACGCCGTGCTGCGCGTCAAGAGCAACGGCCGCGCCGCCATCAACCGCGCCGAGGACGGCGGCGGCGGCGCGGCGTCCATCATCGGCAACCTGCTCAAGGGCTCGTTCCAGGGGTTCAGGCTCATCAGATCCTACTCCTGAAAAAAAAAATTGCTCATTTTCTCACCAAGAAGATCAGAAACACGACCTTGTTCATACATAAGAATCATTAAGAATCTGACGACTTTAGCTTAGGAAATAATGGAGAATGGGGGTGATGTATATAGTCTTGTGGATATCTGAAAACGCCATTGCTTCTTCAGCATCATACACATAGGTTAAGGTTAACTTGCATTGTACATATAATTTCTAAAGTGGTTCTCATCTAAATTTGTGGTTAAACCCCAGTCTGAGTGAGGAATCCATATATCAAACGGAATTGCTAAACTTCAGTCGACAGAAAACCTACCTTCAAAACTTGCAAATTTTAGTTCACTGGATTTGCTTCGCGATTCATGCTCCAGCTGCTTCTTCTCCAACTCCAACGAAACTCCTCTTCTTCTCTGGCGCCGGTGACAACCCAAACTCCGGCGAAGGCCCCCTCTTCAGCCGTTCGCCGGACTTGCGGCCAGACAGATCCCCTTCGCCGCCGGGAGCAAGATCAGGCGGTGTCCGCGGCGGGGCTCGTCGGGATCTGCCCCCATCCATGGTCGCGCGGCGCCGCTTCTGACTGCTCCGCCCCCGCGTTGATGCGCTGCCCGCGGCATCGAGCCGCAAGGTAATTCCTCATCGGAGCCCTCCTATTCGCAGCAAATTAGACAAGCAGATGTTCATCTCATCGTTGGGGGTCAGAAATTTCTTAAACTGATTGGTCTCGTAAAGTGTCTCCCTCTCCAGACTCAGAGCGATGGGATTTGGGGGGGATGATTATGCTGTACAGGAGTAGTTTGATAGCAATGTTAGTGGTAGAAGTGAATAATCTTGTATGATCTGATGTTGTGTTTGCTGGGATGTTGCATAATGGTGTGTCTCTTTTTTTTACTGCTTGTGTAGGTTTTTGTCATATTAATCATGGTGCTTAGCAAGGTTGAAGTGAACTTGATAAGGCTGCTTGAGGCAGCTCCTCGACAGCAGAACCAGGCTAAGCTTGTCCATGTAAGTGTACCTCGTACGGTTTTTTCTTAGATACGATTTTTTCCATCATGCTTTGTTTATGTTAATAGGCTAATTATATACCTTTAGTTAGGAGAACAAAGAATTGCTCAAGTGAGTAATTTTGTGTGTGTGTGTGTGTTGAAATTAAGAAGGGAATATTTCTGGATTACCTCATGTGTTTCAATTTTAGCACTTACAAGTAGCTGATGCATGTTCTTTTTAATCTTCTTCTCTATCATTTTGAATGGAATCTGTGGTTGCACTGAGATTCTCCAATCAACTGCAGTATGTAACCACAGCCAGGGAATTGTTGGAGCAGCTAGGATCAGAAACTACTCCAGAAGGGATATCAAGGTATTCATTCATGTGTTATTTGTTCTCTATAGCACTACACATATCTTTGGGAATATCGACATGTCATGCTGCAGTGCAACCTTCAGTCTGTTATCCAGCTATAATCTGTTGAGCATCCATACTTAGAAAGCTCTCCAGTTAGTATATGACAAGGCAAAAACCATCAAATCCCTGATCCAATATAAAACTGTTTTAGGTGCTAAAATTATGATTCACTAACTACTTAGCTACACCTACCTGAAGTTAATTACTTGTCAGTAAGCTTTGTTTTCATTTGGTAACAGTTGTTCATGAAAATTTCAATACTCATTCTGTAAAGATATGCTTTTCCGTGCTCGAGAAAAGAACAATTATATGAATGTTTACTATGTAAAATTTAGTTATCATCCTTCATTTTGATGAACCTCAGTTTCATTATGTAGATTTCTAGATTTTTGCTACCTTTTCCATTAGCAATTTTATACCTTGTCTATTCGCCCGGTTAGTCAGTGGAGCAGAGCAAGCATTTACGTACATTGAGTTTTTTTTTGTGTGTTACTTGTGTAATATAATATTTTTCCCCATGATCGAATGATGTTCATTCATGAATTTCTTCCTTGTCCAGTGTATCAAAAGCTAAGATAAGTGAGTATTCAGAAAAGATTGAAGCATTGGCTGCCCGGCTTGCTGTTCCAGAGGTATGCTTTTGTCGTGCTGATTCATGTTTCCAAATGATATCTTAAATTCCTCGATTGGTACTTCATTTCTTTTTTGGGGGTGGGAAATACTTCAATTCAATGCAACCACCAACTGCAGCATATGGTTTACTTAGTTTTTTTCTTCAAACAAAATTAACTTACTTTTCAGAACATGCAGCCACAATAACTCATATAGATTATACTTTTCATTGATTTTTTTTGTTCAGCCAGAAAATGAAATGCCAGTTGATGAGAATAGAGAGGTAGAAAGCTCTTATGAAGGAGAAAAGCCAGGAAGTCCAATATCATTATCATCAGGATTACGTAGGAGACCAATGTAAGTTTTAAAAATTTGTATGTTGTTTCCGTTTTTTGCATAGTTACTACAATTAGCAAGCTAATGGATGTAAATTGAACAGAGCTCACACGGATGTTGGACCTAGCAGTCATGTGAGAAAGGATAGAGACATTGGAGCACCTATTAAATTGGATGCAGAAGCGCAGGCTCACATTGAGAAGCATAGGTATGCTAAACCACATATCAATTCGTTGGTAGTTTTAAGTTTTATCTGAGTTTGCTATTATGAAACATTAAAATAGATGAGAATGTCAACTTTAACTGTTGCCTTCCTTTTCTCCTGATATTCCGAGACCCAAGCTTGGGAATTTTTGGTGTTGTACTAGACAGAAAAAAAAATAAACAAACCGGTTATTTTCTAACTTTGATGGATCTTCTAACCGCACAGGAAGCTGCAAGAAGATCTGACTGACGAAATGGTTGAGTTAGCACGCCAACTGAAAGAGAGCAGTCTCACCATGCACCAATCTGTTCAAGAAACAGAGAAGGTAGTATGCTTCTTTCCTTCACCTGTTTTCCTGCATCTATGGCGTGTTGACATTGGCAATTTGTGTGTGTAGATCCTTGATTCCACCGAGAGAGCTGTTGAGCATAGCTTGGCGAGCACCGGGCGTGCAACCACGCGAGCAGCAGAGGTGTACTCGCTGGCTTCCAAGACGACATGCTTCCAGTGGCTGCTCATCTTCATGATGACATGCATGTTCATTATGGTGGTTTTGCTCATCCGGGTCACCTGAGTTATAGCTGCGTCCGCCGAAATATTGTACTAGTATCTGATGATTCTGTTTGACATTGAGTTTTGTATTCAGTTCTGACATGAACATGAACGGAAACAAAGAAAAGAAAACAAAAACGTTTGGAAAGCCTCTGCCCTCAGGGGCGGATCCAACGTGGGTGCTAGGGGGACATAAGTCCCCCCTATACCCACAAAACTTATGGATACCCCCCTTCAATTTTTTCATCATAGTTGATAAGATAAGAGGTGCTAAAGGTCTTATAATAGCATTTTAGCATAGTTTAATACTGAGATTATGTGTTTATATCGGTGTACTCGGTAATGTTGAGTCCCCCCAACTTTTTGTTTCTGGATCCGCCCCTGTCTGCCCTTTGTGTGCCCTATCTTCTTCTTCTTCTTTTTTAAGGAAACTACGACAGGTGCTTAACACCATTCTGAACGTTTATTATAATTAAGAAGTAAAATTATAAAAGTATAAAAAGAGCATGTACAGGTGAAGGAGGAAGAAGCTAAAGCTCAACCATTTCCTATTTCGCTAAATTTGTTTCACCCAATAGCTGAGGGACGGGCGGAGTTAGATCCTACTCCTGAAAACAATTTGCTCCTTTTCTCACCCAGAAGATCGACCTTGTTCATACATAAGAATCATTAAGAATCTGACGACTTAGCTTAGGAAACAATGGGAAACGGGGGTGATGTAAGTAGTCTTGTGGATATCTGAAACCGCCATTGTTTCTTCAGCATCATACACTTAGGTTAAGGTTAACTTGCATCGTACATATAATTTTCTACAGTGGTTTTCATCTAAAATTTGTGGTTAAACCCCAGTCTGAGTGAGGAATCCATGGCTGAGATGGGTTGAAATGAGCTGGACCTGAATTTGCTAGCCTTATGGCCCTTTGCAAAATATCACCATGTTTTTCTGGTGGAAAATTTCTCCTAGCTCAAGATGAACAAACTTCATTTCACATGTTTCTGCCTTAAAAGTACTCGTAGAAAAAAAGAAGATCACGTGTACTCCTAAGTTGCAGCACACCATGAACGATGCCCTCACATGAACTGCCACGTTTCACTGGCATCCATCCATGGCTGTCACCACAAGCTTCACCACGCATCTCATGTGATGAGGCGAGCTCGGTCGGCGACCTTATTCAAGTGCAGTAACTAACTAATACTCCCTTTATCCCATAATATAAGAAATTTTAGTGAGATTTGACATATCTTAATACTACGAATCTGGACATGTGAATCTGAACAAAAGGCTGTCTAGATTCATAATACTAGACAGTAGCGGTACTCGCTTAGTATTAAAATAAATTTAATTTTCACCTATATCACATATATCAATATAAAAAATTATAGTAACTTACTTTATTAAATCTCAATGCAATTATTTTTCCTAATGTTTTTCTTTTATTTTTACAAACGCCGATACAATGATTACTTAAAAATAAACTTATTCTACGACAAATTGGAAGCACTGAGAAAGAATAATCCTGGCTGTGTTTGGGAGTGCTGGTTCCCAGCTCCCTTCGCCTCGTTTTCTCCGCACACGCTTCCCAACCTGCTAAACGATATTCCCTCCGTCCCAAAATAAGCGCAGCCATGAGTTTCCGTGACCAATTTTGATCGTCCATTGTTATTTGAAATTTTTTATGATTAGTATTTTTATTGTTATTGGATTATAAAACATGAATAAAACTTTATATGTGCCTTATGTTTTTTAGATTTCTAAAAAAAAAATTTAAATAAGACGGACGATTAAAGTTGGACACGGAAACTTATGGCTGCGCTTATTTTGGGATAGAGGTAGTATTTTTTTTGCAAAAAGTTTCTATACGAAAGTTGCTTAAAAAATCATATTGTTCTATTTTGAAAAAATTAATTTAGCTAATATTTAATTAATCACGTACTAATGGACCACTCCGTTTTCCGTGTGCTTGTTGTGGTTGCAACACTGGCTGCCTTTAAAGGTGCCAGCAGCAGTAGCAGCTTCGACTATAAAAGTGCCAATGCAAACGCTGTCCAAAACGGCCGGCCAATTTCCGGCGGCGTCCAAACGGAAACGGCCACCGTCCTCATTTCCTCCGCCGCCGGAGCCGGAGGTGGAGTAGAGAGCGGAGCAGTGAATGAAGGCGGCACGGGCGGGGCCCACCCCTCATCGCGAGTGCTGACACGTGGGCCATGGTTGCGACCCTTGGGTCGTTCTCCCGGTGGACTCGTACCACCAAATCCGCAACTGCCGCTGCACATTAATCACTTCCTCCTTGATTTTTCAATTTTAAAATTGAGGCCCCCCCCACCCCCCTAAACGCCAATCAGATGGATCGGAATTCCTTAATTATTGCCGAATTATTATGGAATCCTATGGGTTGTTTGTCGTACAAAGCCCTTTGGAAACTTCATTTTGCTCAGCGGAGGACATGTGCTGATTAGTTACATATGGAATTATAAGCAGGAAATCAGCTGCATTTTGCATTCTCGTTAGTAAGATTTTCTTTTTATATAAAAAAGAACCCATATTAGGACCGTTATCTCGTTCTCACCCCACAGATTGCGTATCTTCTGCTTCTTCTTCTTCTTCTTTTTTTTTTTTTTGCTAAACTGTGAAATCATCGAGAAAATCCCAAATTTTTAATATCATTTTTACAGTTTAAGCTTCAAAACCTCCAATAACATGAATATAAATGTTTATCCATAAGATTTTTTTTGTTAGTTCATTTGTTTTTTTGTCGCCTTATCAATGATAGTTCAAATGATTAGAGCTTAGCAATCCTTTTTTCAATTTATACTCTCATTTTCCACGTGTTTCCTGAATTGTTAAATGGTGTAATTTTCTTTTAAAAATGTTCCACAGGAATGCTACTTTAAAATTATATTATTTTTATTTTAGTTAATAATTACTTAATCATGCGCTAATAAGATACATCGTTTTTTTGGGAGAAATGGGTTAGCAGCAATGTTGCAAGCTACTACATCCGTTTTAGATTATAAGCTATTTTGACTTTGATCAAAATTAATCTACTTTAAGTTTAATCATAAATATACTAATGTCTACAACACTAAATTAGTTTCATTAAGCTTATAATTGAATATATTATTATAGTATATTTGTATTGCGTTGAATATGTGACTACTTTTCTAAATTTAATCAAATTTGAAACAATTTTACTTTAATCAAAGTCAAAATGACATATAATCTAAAACAGAGTGAGTATCTCTCTAGGGTATGTTTGGATAATAGGAAATAGGGAGTGAGATTGGGATTGAAAATTGAATGAAGAATTAGGATTAAATAAAAGAGAGAGAATGAATGGTTAGGATTTAAATATGTTTTTAGTGGATGGGAAATCATTTCCATATCCTATTAGCCAAACACTGGCCTAAGCTAATACCAACATTCTTCAGGAGCTGGATGCAAATTTGGCAGACCAAGTACGACAGCCAGCAGCAGCAGCAGGACACCAACGCGACGCCACCACAGTATAACTCGACGCCCCCACTCGCTCTCTCCCCCAACCCAATGACAGCATCAGTATTCCAGTAGCAGCGGAGAGAGAGAGAGGGAGCGGCCAACCAAAGCCCAAGCCAAGCCAACGCCGCGTCGCGTCGAGTCTCAGCCAGCCAGCGAACTGCCCTCCCGCCCGCCGCGGCTCGCCGGCGAACTCCCCCACCTCGCGGCGGCCCGCCCGGCCCCCGGCATCAGGTGATCCCCCCCATCCCCTTCCCCGCCCACCTCCCCCTCCCCGCGCGCAGCATTCGCAGATCGCATCTGGCTCGCTGGCCGCCCGGGCCCCGCTCTCGCTTCGCGTGTGGTGTGATGTGATGTGATGTGATCTCTTCCCCCCCATCTCTCGCGGCGGGATTTTCTGGGGGATTTTGGTTTTTTTTTTTTGTTTTTTCTTCTCGGGATTTATGGGGGTTGGATGGGATGAGATCTCGCTGCCGGACTTGGGGATGGAGTACAGCTGAAATGGCGCCGTCGATGTAGAGTGTGTGTGTGTGTGTGGACAGCGTGCGGCGGTGTGGGGGTAGTTGTGAATTGGCGGTGGTCGTGGCGGCGGATTTGGAGGGGAGATCTAGCCCCCGCTCGGTGCTTCCTAGGTTTGTTTTCCTAGGTCGTGGACGGAATTGAGGAGGTACTGATTCGGATGAGGGTGTCGGTAGAATACGGCGTTCCGGACGACTTGCTGGTTGCTGCTTGTTGTTTCGGGTTGTTGAGTTGACTGTAGCTGAGTTGCTGATCCAGTTCGTTGTGAATTATGCGCTAATGCAGTGGTACTTCTCCATGATGATGATTTTGCCTTTTTGTTTCCCCTTACTATTGCATTATTCCTCAGTACAAATGAGCAATCATTCGCTTTGTTTGCTTTGGAGTATGGATATTAGTGGCGGTTTAATTATTGTGGTACACAGTGGTGGAAGGATTGCAGAGTTATATATATACCTGGTGGAATTTGGATTAACGAGAGCTCAATAACAACCACATTGTGGTTGATTTGGTCACCTATAGTTTCCTATGAGCATCTGAGGGCTGACTAATTGCTGGACTTTAGAAATTAGAATAGCTGTTGTTGCTTATTGTATTTACATTGCTGTTGTTATATTGTTCCTATATGGATTTGTAGGCTACAGCTGTACCATATTTTAATTGAAAATGCTCCAATTACTTGTCAGATATGATTCTCTAGCTGCATATGAAACTTTAGGAGAGGTCTGAGTTTGTACATGGCCTTATTTTTCTACAATTTCTCTGCACAGGTGTGAATATGTCGGACAGTGCGTTGAAAGATCTGAATCTAGCTCAGTCAGCAGAGCTGGAGAAAACCAAGGACAGTTCTGCCAAGTCTTGCATCACCAAGCCTGTCTTGAATGGCAACAAATGCAACAATACGGAAGAAAATGCTCCACCTGTACTCCCTGATGCTGTGACTAATGGGTGTGAAGCTGGAAATGCAGATGTTGAGTATATTGATTCTGAGAGTCTGACAGATCTTGAAGATGCTGGTGCAACCCTTAGTGTATGACACTAGATGTTTATATTCATGATCTTTTTTGTGCTTGGTGTTTTTCTGATTGGATCAGCCCTAACATTTGTCATTTCTTACTGCTTGATAGACTTTAGTTGCAAGGTTGGATTCAAAAGACTGGGTTATGACATGTGAAGCTCTAAATAATGTTCGTCAATTGGCAATATATCACAAGGATAGATTGCAGGAACTTCTGTAAGTTGCTTACCTTGTTATTCAATCGAAAGGATCCTTTGTTTTTGGGCAAATGTTTTGATGCATTAGTTACTACTTATCCATGCCTGAAGCTATAGAATTACATCACTCTGTCTCTTAATTTTTGGATTTGAATTATAGGGAACCTCTAGTTCCTCTTATCATGAAATCTGTCTGAAGAAATTCATTCTGGTTTTTTTATTGGACCCAGTTTTATTCTCTTCGATTGATTGTATGTCAAAACACTTAAAGAATCCAAGGATTGCTGCCTGTAAAACTGCACTCATGACCTGTTCTAATCTTAATTTTTGGATTTGAATTACAGGGAACCTCTAGTTCCTCTTATTGTGAAATCTGTCAAGAATCCAAGGAGTGCTGTCTGTAAAACTGCACTCATGACCTGTGCTGATATTTTCAAGGCATACGGTGACCTAATGGTTGACTCAATTGATCCACTGGTGTGTGTTTCTCAGTTCTCAAACTTCCATTCACAATTGCACTAGTTCTTTTTCCTGTACTAACTACGCTATTTCTCAAAACATCTTTTCTGCCAAATTTGTTCTCAGTTAGTGCAGCTATTTCTGAAATCTTCACAAGATAAGCGTTTTGTCTGTGAAGCTGCTGAGGCAGCCCTCGTATCGATGACAAGCTGGATCGCCCCTTCTGCTCTGTTACCAAAAATGCAACCCTACCTTAAGAACAGGAATCCACGAATTCGAGCAAAAGCATCAATGTGCTTCAGCAAGAGTGTCCCACGCTTGGTAAGTGAAAATCTCACCTAAAATTTATTTTAAGCTAACCGCTTTTGTTTTGCCTCAACTGTTATCTGATTATCTCCTAATTAACCTAGGAGAGGCCAAAGACAAAACTCAATATAGGATTTAGCTCTCTTTTCTCATGTTACAAGTACTCAATGAATATCTTAATTCGTGGCCTTGTTGGTTGGCTTAGAGTTAACACCCAGTTTTCTCGACCTTTTTTAGTCTATTTAGATATGCAGATGCGGGATGAGGTTTCTGTATTATAAGACAGACCTGTAGTTTTTCCAAAACTATGGGCTAGTGTGTTTGGTAGAGATTCTATATGTTGAGAATAATTAGCTGACAAATGATTTTTACCTGTGGCCTTTTACTTCGAGGAACTTCATCATCTACCCTAAATTGCTTGGCCATTATTAGTAGTGTGACGGTATCTGGATTTTTTTTTCTTAATTGGCTTTTATGTAGTTTGTATATCAATGGTTCCATGCTCTAACCAATGCTGATAACATCAGTTTTAGATGTTTTACTTAAATTGACCTATTTTGATTCCAGGGTGTGGAGGGAATTAAAGAATATGGAATGGATAAGCTTGTTCAGATCGCAGCTACTCAGCTTAGTGACCAGCTTCCTGAATCCAGGGAGGCTGCTCGCAAGCTGGCTTTGGAGCTACAAGCATTCTATGAGAAATCCCAAGCCTCGAGTTCTGGTGAAGTTGACGACGCACCTGCTACCTCACCTGATGCTGATGCTGATGCTGGTGCTGAATCATGGGAAGCTTTCTGCCAATCAAAGCTTTCCCGATTAAGTGCACAGGCAATCCTTCGTGTCACCTCTACGACGAAAGAGGGTGTAGCTGTGGGTGTCACCTCTACCCCTCCGAAAGAAGGCGTTGCTGTTGGTTGCTAGCATCAGGAGGTAGTAGATGCAATGAGGTTGTGGTTTTTCCATCCAATTCACCTTTTGCTGTACATGGTTATGGTTGTTCTTTCTCTTCATCCAATCTGGGATTCGTTAAGCATCGGTTCGAGAGTTGAGGTGTGACCTGTGGGTGTTAATATTGGTGCGAGATATACCTGTTATAGTTGACCGTATGATCTTCCTTTTCTCCCACTGCTTGGTATTGATTGGTCAGGCGAATTGTAGAATTTCTTCCACTATTCAATATTACTACACAGTAATTTTTCCATCTCGTGGCCTTGTGTTTATTTGCTGGTGTTCACTATTTCGTGTTTTTGAATTCTAACTTCTTCCATTATTCAATATTATCGAATCAATTCTCATCAGTGCTTTCTTCCACTGGTTTCCATTTTACTGAAATTTTTATGCTGTTCTATGAGCAAGAAATAACTAACTGGGCTCAACCAACTGGTACTCCAAAGAACTGTGAAACTTGTGAAGTTCGATCACTGTACAGTTGTGCATATGTCACAGACTCATAGTACACGTTAAACATCAGAGAACCCCAGATAATCACAGCTGCACGAAGATTAAGATGATCATGTATGCATGCGTCGCCAGCAACACATTCTGTGCACAGAAAAAAACTTTGACAAGAACATGCCCATCAGCCGGCGATCACCGCCGGCGACCGGGCTTGCCGCACCGGACGCTCAGCCAACGATCATCGGCGGCGGCGTCGCCGGAGCAGCCAGCATGAGGTGCGCCGCCGGGTGCAGCCTGAGCAGCAGGCCGCCGGCGCACCCGACCGTCCTCTCCTCGGCCATCTCACGCTCGATCCTCGCCAGGACGGCGACGAACTCGCCGGCGTCGCAGGGGAGCTCGAGCGGGCCGTCCGCCACGTACCCGTACTCCTCCTCGGCCTCCTCCAGCAGCGCCCTGAACAGCGGGTGGTTCACGCACTCCGTCCTCACCACGAACCTCTCCCTCGCCGCCGCCCCTCCGCCGCCGCCGACGTACACCGCGAAGCTCCCCTCCGGCGGCTGCTCCGGCCGGCCACCATTCCTGTGCTTGGACAAACACCTGTCCAGCAGGGCCTTCATGATCACTCCCTGCTTGTTCCTCACACCTCTCTCCTTCATCAACACAACAGCAAATTAACCAAAGCTTATCTGAACACAACTATCCTATCTAATTTACAACTTAGTGAAGGTTGGGTTGTATTAATTAGCTGATCAAGTGTTGCTAATTGCTATGGCCTTGTCCTTAAGTGACATCAGATCAAACTGAGATAAGATGGTTAGTGATCAAAGTTTTGGGAGGGGGTCAGCTAAGACCTGGCCTGAAGAAAGAGTGTTGCACTTGCACCCCTGCACAATATATAGACTGCACTGTGTGGGGCCTTCATTTTTTTTAATTATTTGGTGTGTGTGACAATTAGGAGTAAAGTAAGATTGTATATTTGGTGTAGATGATGAGATCCTGTGGGTCTTTCCTAATCCTACCCATCATTAGATATTTAATCCATGGTTAGGTTAAATTACCATCTTGTCCTCATATTGCACAAGGGACCTGTTCTTGACAAGGTTGTGTTGGCAAGATGGCACCATGTTTTGTGAAAACCAGATTATATTGCAAGGGTAAGTTAGTAATTTCACATCACGTGAAGACCTTTGTGTACTTGACCGTGGTACCGGTTCAAAGTTTAGGATGGAATTGACAAAACTGAAAATTGTTAAGTGTGAAGCTAAAATGGCTAATGCGAAACCAGAGGTTGGACAGGATTCCACCATCTCATTGTCAACCCACTTAATATCCAGTGTCATCAGGGCAATAATACACATGTTAGTATAAGATCATAAGAAAAATGTCACTTTATTGGTTGCAAGTTGACTTGGAGCTCTGCATCGGTCAGCAAGTTTAAGTGAAACTCTCCAACCATGACTAGTTTACTCTAATGAATTTCCTTCTTCAGAATCTGCCTTTTCATTTCTGTCAGCTTGCATCGAGATCTGTCTGAAGGATTCAGAGAACGGCACATCGACATCCTAAATCTGCCCAAGGGTTTAACACCTGGATCAGTGCATGTCTTAATCCTGTGAGATTAGTTTAGAATTCTTGTCTTGATTAATGGTGCTCTAATGACACCTTGACCGACAATGAGCACCACTTGTCTTGATTTTTGTGGTGCAAAATGATACTCCCTCCATCTACTTTTAATAGTCATATTTCCAAATCTGAAAAATCTATTTTTAATAGGCATATTTCAATCCAACAACTTATCATCTTAATGACTTTCTCGGATTTAATGCATGACTCTCCATTCTCCCACACAAGATTGGTTGCATGGGCATCGAGAAATTTAAATATTAATTTACGAGGAATGACTAGTATCATGTTTAAATGCATGATAAGTAGAATTATTTATCCTTGGTCTGTGTGTCAAGATGAAATATGACTATCAAAAGTAGATGGAGGGAGTACTAACAAGCAATAGTAAAGTAAGGGTTAATTTGGGAGGTAGAGTAAAAGATTGTTCGAACAAGACATTGTTTAGATTAGATAAAATCATAAAATACAATTCATTTCGTCGTTTAGCGTGCTAGTCTACTTCACCTTCCATCATCCGCTGACACTTGTTCAACGGTGAAATTTTTTTTATCGCCCAAACCAGCTATTATTACCGCGGAATTGCGTATTCTACTCTATCTTTGTCAAATCACTCCACGATAATCTGCTTGTTAATTCACCTGGTAATGCTGTCTTTTATTAATTTGGAAGGTTGGACCCCCTACTGCAAATCTGCAATGATCCAGATTTTTCCTGCGTGCTGAATTTTGTGCTCTAATGGTGGATTGTGATAGCGATTTGCACCATTTTGTGCGAAGAAAAACCTCGAGCTGTCAGATGATGCTGGAGAGGCATATGCTATTCTCCTGAAAGCTCAACTGCCTGAAGTCTCAACTCTGAACATGTTGTTCAGTTGGCCTCGTTTTCTCACCTTTGCTGGAACAGGGGTAAATAAATGGTGACGAATTGATACCAGAAGAAAGTGTGGTAATTAATTAATTAAAAAGCATAATTAACAAGCTCAAATCACGATGCTCAATATAATAATTACTCTTTTTTTTTTTGTTCTTCCTCGAACTCGAAGAACGCACACTGTCTCCCTCTCGACTGTGACTCTCCCCGTGTTTGGGCCGCACGAAATCGAGATCAGAATCCGTTCCGGCCCAATGAGTAGCATGGGCCGCACATAAGTGTAATCCTACTCCTTTGCAGAAGAGCGTTCCACCACCGCGTCCGACCGCCGACGCGACCGGCGGCGACCCCCCCTCTTCAGCCGTTCGCCGGACTTGCGGCCAGACAGATCCCCTTCGCCGCCGGGAGCAAGATCAGGCGGTGTCCGCGGCGGGGCTCGTCGGGATCTGCCCCCATCCATGGTCGCGCGGCGCCGCTTCTGACTGCTCCGCCCCCGCGTTGATGCGCTGCCCGCGGCATCGAGCCGCAAGGTAATTCCTCATCGGAGCCCTCCTATTCGCAGCAAATTAGACAAGCAGATGTTCATCTCATCGTTGGGGGTCAGAAATTTCTTAAACTGATTGGTCTCGTAAAGTGTCTCCCTCTCCAGACTCAGAGCGATGGGATTTGGGGGGGATGATTATGCTGTACAGGAGTAGTTTGATAGCAATGTTAGTGGTAGAAGTGAATAATCTTGTATGATCTGATGTTGTGTTTGCTGGGATGTTGCATAATGGTGTGTCTCTTTTTTTTACTGCTTGTGTAGGTTTTTGTCATATTAATCATGGTGCTTAGCAAGGTTGAAGTGAACTTGATAAGGCTGCTTGAGGCAGCTCCTCGACAGCAGAACCAGGCTAAGCTTGTCCATGTAAGTGTACCTCGTACGGTTTTTTCTTAGATACGATTTTTTCCATCATGCTTTGTTTATGTTAATAGGCTAATTATATACCTTTAGTTAGGAGAACAAAGAATTGCTCAAGTGAGTAATTTTGTGTGTGTGTGTGTGTTGAAATTAAGAAGGGAATATTTCTGGATTACCTCATGTGTTTCAATTTTAGCACTTACAAGTAGCTGATGCATGTTCTTTTTAATCTTCTTCTCTATCATTTTGAATGGAATCTGTGGTTGCACTGAGATTCTCCAATCAACTGCAGTATGTAACCACAGCCAGGGAATTGTTGGAGCAGCTAGGATCAGAAACTACTCCAGAAGGGATATCAAGGTATTCATTCATGTGTTATTTGTTCTCTATAGCACTACACATATCTTTGGGAATATCGACATGTCATGCTGCAGTACAACCTTCAGTCTGTGACCCAGCTATAATCTGTTGAGCATCCATACTTAAAAAGCACTCCAGTTAGTATATCACAAGGCAAAAACCACCAAATCTCTGATCCAATATAAAACTGTTATAGGTGAATCTGATCTCTAGATCCTATACCGTATTTCATGACACTAATATGACCAATTCAGTGAATTGTTTTTGTTAAAAAACTACTGGATGCTTATCTTGTTGATGCTGCTAGTTTGCTTTGGTGGATGGTGTGTTCATACTTTCAACCTCTGTTCATGAATGAATCAGGCATAATCTACTGTAATACTATTCAATGAGCGCAAAAATTTGATGCACTAACTACTTAGCTATACGTATCCTAAGTTAATTCCTAGTCAATAATTGATCTTCTTCCACTAGAATAATTCTTTAGTATGCACCATGCTTTCCCACATGATGAATACTCTGTGGGAGAGCATTGCATATTTTGTAGCTATGTTTTCATTTGGTAGCAGTTCTTGAAAATCTCAATACTCCTTTAAAGATATGCTTTTCTGTGCGCGAGAAAAGAACAGTTATATGAATGTTTACAATGTAAATTTTAGTCACCTTCCTTCATTTTGATGAACCTCAGTTTATTATGTAGATTCCTGGATTTTTGCTACCTTTTCCATTAGCAAATCTTATACCTTGTTTAATTGTCCTGTTACCCAGTGGAGCAGAGCAAGCATTTACCTACATTGAGTTTTTTTTTTTTTTTTTTGTGTGTGTTACTTGTGTAATATAATATTTTTTTCCCATGATCAAACGATGTTCATTCATGAATTTCTTCTTTGTCCAGTGTATCAAAAGCTAAGACAAGTGAGTATTCAGAAAAGATTGAAGCATTGGCTGCCCGGCTTGCTGCTCCAGAGGTATGCTTTTGTCGTGCTAATATCTTAAATTCCTCAATTGATACTTCAGTTCTTTTTTGGGGTGTGGGGAATAGTTCAATTGAATGCAAAACCACCAACTGCAGCATATGGTTTACTTAGTTTTTTCTTCAAACAAAATCAACTTACTTTTCAGAACATATGCAGCCACAATAACTCAGATGGATTATACTTTTGTTTTATTTTTCTTTTGTTCAGCCAGAAAATGAAATGCCAGTTGATGAGAATAGAGAGGTAGAAAGCTCTTATGAAGGAGATAAGCCAGGAAGTCCAATATCATTATCATCAGGATTACGTAGGAGACCAATGTAAGTTTTAAAATTTATATGTTTCTTTTTCATAATTATTACAATTAGCGAGCTAATAATGGATGTAAATTGAATAGAGCTCACAACGTTGTTGGACCTAGCAGTCATGAGAGAAAAGACAGAGACATTGGAGCACCTATTAAATTGGATGAAGAAGCACAGGCTCATATTGAGAAGCATAGGTACATTAAACTCTTCTGTATTGGCAAAGTTCTTTCCTTTCCTGGTCTCTGGTTTAGCTTCTGCGTTATTCTTAGCGGCAAATTCCCTTGTTATTTTCTAAACTCATCTTCTAACCGCGCAGGAAGCTGCAAGAAGATCTGACTGACGAAATGGTTGAGTTAGCACGCCAACTGAAAGAGAGCAGTCTCACCATGCACCAATCTGTTCAAGAAACAGAGAAGGTAGTATGCTTCTTTCTTTCACCTCTTTTTCCTGCAGCTATGGTATGTTGACATTGGCAACTGTTTGGGTAGATCCTTGATTCCACCGAGAGAGCTGTCGAGCATAGCTTGGCGAGCACTGGGCGTGCAACCACGCGAGCAGCAGAGGTATACTCGCTGGCTTCCAAGACGACATGCTTCCAGTGGCTGCTCATCTTCATGATGACCTGCATGTTCATTATGGTGGTTCTGCTCATCCGGGTCACCTAAAATATTGTAATTGGTGTTGTTTGAGACTGACTGATTGAGTTTTGTATTCAGTTGTGACAATGAGCATGAACGGAAACGAAGTAAAAAAAAAAAAAGTTTGGAGAACCTCTGCCCCTTGGTTGTCACCGCAATTCCTTATCCAGTTTTCACATAAATATACTTGCATTTTGGATATTTATATGCAGTATATTTTCGGTGCAAATTAGATTATGGCGCTGCTTATTTTGGCTCTGACGACTCTGTGTTGCCGAAGCACATGCATACATTACATACTGCATATGGAATGCATATAGTACTATAGTAGCACTTTCTCAGTTTCATGTTATAGGACTTTCATTGGTTTCATATTATAAGACTTTCATTGACCATGTTCATATATATACGTTAATGAATCTAGACACACACGTATATAGAGTCATTAACATTTATATAAATGTGGACAATGCTAGAAAGTCTTATACTCCCTCCGTATTTTAATGTATGACGCCGTTGACTTTTTGACAAACGTTTGACATTTCGTCTTAATCAAAAAATTTATGTAATTATAATTTATTTTATTGTGATTTGATTTATCATCAAATGTTCTTTAAGCATGACATAAGTATTTTTATATTTATATAAAAATTTTGAATAAGATGAGTGGTCAAACATTGATTAAAAAGTCAACGGCGTCGTACATTAAAATAATACGGAGGGAGTAGTAGTGTAGTGCCCTTTTTAACGTGGATGGGCTGAAAAGCCCATAAAATTCACGTGGCCCATCAAGTCACCATCAATCCATCTCCAATTCTCCATCTCTCGTGCGGCTGTGGCGTTGAGCTGAGAAGCTAAGCACCCAAAAAGCAGCGCGCGCGCACCGGCCCTAGCCACGACGCACCGCGCGCGCCGGCCGCCGGCGAGGCCCACGACCGCCGCCGCCGCACGCCTTTGGCCAGATTGCGCAGAAAAGATCCTCCTCCTATGGCCGCCGCCGTAGCGCCGGCGTCGTCGTCCGGCTGGAACTTCACCTGGTGACTCTCCATCTCCATCTCCTTCCGAATGGTGACGATTTGCGCGGTCATAGTTTTTTTTTTTTTTTTAACGATTCGTGCCTTCTCGATGAGCAATTTCGGATGATATTTCTCCTACCGGGGTGCATATGCTGCTGTGGTGCTGTGCTATCCCCGTGTTGCCTTCACCTGCGCTCGTGGTGTTCGACGAATTGCCTAAAAGAAGCATTTGCTACTAGTACTACTGTTTATGCTTTCTTTGGCTAGGTGGCGGTTTCATTTCAGTTTCCCTGCCTATCAATGTGTTGCGCATACTTCCTTCGACCTTTTTTTTACCCCCAAATGCATGCAAATTTGAGACCTATTGATACTATGGTACATGGTATAGGGCAATGACTGCTATTTTTCGAAGCATTTTGAATTGAATCAGTGGGAGTACATAGTATAAGCCTATCAAAGTGTTGCACATACTTCCTTCTACCTTTTTACCCCCAAATGCATGCAAATTTGAGACCTATTGATACTATGATACATAGTATAGGGCAATGACTGCTATTTCGAAGCATTTTGAACTGAGTCAGTGGGAATACCTGATTATTTTCATGTAGTAAGTATCCTGTCGTAATTGGTAAAGCTATTATTTTGCAAGGGTAAGCAAAGCTTTGTTCTCAATGTAACGCCACGAACTGATGGATTATCTCTTAAATAAACCACTTCCATTGGCGACATTTAGTTTCTTAAGAGTTAAGATTGGAAGCCAGAAATTCTGTAATAATTCATCGTAGTGTTCAGAGTTCAGACAAGACAGAAGAAATAAAAGTGTGCAGCATCTGTTAGGAAGTTACAATGATATCCCACTGACCCACAAGCAAATTTACTGGGTTATGGAAATTAGAGCAGAATAGTGGTTTTATCATTTGACCAGTGTTATGAAATGATGTATTTTCATGAGCGAATGATCAATGCCAAAAAAATAGCTTAAAAACTTATGGCGAATGGCTGTTTCATGGCTATAGTCTCACAAACCCAGCCTTGCAGAAAACTCTTGGAGCTAGTAGTAATCAGCTTGATATATGTTGCTTTTATGCATACTGAATCATCTGCTACCTTTAATCACCTTGTTCCTCAGACACTGCTACTCACACATAGTATTGCATCAACTATGTAGCTGATATGTAGAGAAAATTTATCTTGCACTAACAACCTTTTTGTCTGGCAGTGACTTTGAAATTGATTATGGATCCGAGGAACACGCATCCATAGTTTACAAAACGCTAGCTGTTGATAAGGAGGTAGGAAGTTATAGTACACTTTAACATGGTTCTTGTTTTCATAAGAAGTCCCAATGTTTCCTCTTTTCTTCATGCTAGCTTGTTGAGAAAAGAACTCGAATTCTGTGGTATTTATCTTGCAGTTGCAACCTGACAAGGTAAAGAGGGAGATGTCTGTTTCTGGTGGCAAGCTCGTCGTGTCAGTAAATCCATTCTTAACAATTGCTATCGATTGTGTTTACTTTGATTCACGATGTGTACTGATACAAAAATTTCTGAACCTAATTCAGGCACTTTGAAGCCGTAGAGGCTCGGTTCCTGCGAGCATCGTTCAGCGCGTTCGTCGATCTTACAGTACTGGTTACCAAGCTTGTTGAAGAATATGGCATCAGCAAGGAAGGAGAAGGCAGTATCTAGCTAGTTTTACTCTCCTGTATCTTAGAAAAATGTTTTACAACACCTTTGAGCATTCATACCTTCTTTTATATCATATTATGTGTGTTCTTCGTTTCTTAGGCCAGAAATCTACAAGATAGAAGCAGCTGTTGTAATTCCAGATTTCTTGAATCTTGGTATGGGATTTGCCTCTCAAGAGTAACTCTGAACATACTTGGTTGGGATAGTAGTCAGTTCTTGTCGCCTTAAATGAAAAATCATGCATGTATAGCTCACTGTATTATATAACCTGATAATGATGATGATGAATCGTAAAAAATGGACGGAAATCCAAGAATGCTTCGTAAATATATGTAGCTGAAAATAAATTGACTCGGATAAAGCTAGGAAAAAACAAAAACAAAGTGTCCCCTCATTAGTTAATTTAGTAGGAAGAGAAGATGACAAGAGTGCTATCTCATTGATAGAAAAATAGAATTGGTGGAATATTACTCCCTCCTTCCTAAATATTTTTGATGCCGTTGATTTTTTTAAACATGTTTGACCGTTCGTCCTATTCAAAAAATATAAGTAATTATTAATTTTTTTATATCATTTGATTCATTATTAAATATACTACTACTACAGTTTTTAATAAGACGAACGGTCAAACATATATTTAAAAAAAAATCAACGGCGTTAAATATTTAGGGACGGAGAGAGTATTACCCAACAATACAATTAAACACGACATACGCACGATCATTAGACTCAAAAGCCAGTCTCTCATAGCCGACCGATCAGCTAAGCGACATACACGCGTACATGCAACTAAATTTAAATTACGACGACACACACAAAACCTAGACACACAGCAAACTAAATTTAAATTGCGACACACACACACACACAAACGAACCTTAGCTAGCTCTCTCCAACCTCACTAAATTGAACATGACACGAACACACACAATTAGTACAGCTACATAGTACTACGCTACTACTCCTATATGGGACACAGGTGCATGCATGGTGCGGACTAGAAAATGATCGAACTACGAACGTCGGCCTGCAGGAGGTATCTTCCTGGGCGGCGTAGCGTCCCTGGGGCTGTCCGACTTGATGGAGCACAGCTCGTCCGAATCCTCGCCATCTGAAGTCCGAGTGATGATCAAGTCGTCTATGTCCAGATACATCGGTGGCAGATCTGCAAAGTTTATTAATTTTACAGCAATTGATGCATGCAATAATCAAGTAAGCAATTGAAGCTATAGCAATAATTAATGCAAGAAATCAAGAATCAAGAAGAAGAAGAAGAAGAAAGCTAGAAGTTATATACCGTGTTTCTCCCTCTCTCGTTGTGTTTCACTCACGCTCTGCTGCTTCTGGGATGATGAGGATCCCTGACTTTGCTCACCTTCACCTCCATGCTGCTCCCCGGTGCCCTTCTTCTTCTTCTTCTTGATCTTCTTTTTCTTTCTTGTCTTCGGACGACTGTGGCCGCTCAGCACGGTTCTTCTGCCTGTCCATTGGAGCTTAATTTGCTAGCTAACTACTCCTTCCGTTTCAAAATATTTGACACTGTTGACTTTTTAATACGTGTTTGACCATTCGTCTTATTCAAAAAATTTAAGTAATTATTTATTATTTTCATATCATTTGATTCATTGTTAAATATACTTTCATGTACATATATAGTTTTACATATTTCACAAAGTTTTTTGACATAACATAACTGATTAACATAGCCTACCAAATAAGATTGCAATTTAGCACTGGGGAACAAGATGCCCTTGACAATCTTGCAAAACATCCTCTGTGATTTCCGCCAACAGATCTGGCTCACAGAACATGTCAGAGACTTTCATTCTCTCGCACTCGGCAATGTCTCTGTGAAGCTCTTCAAGAGCTTCATCATCCTCCCTAACTAAGTTGTTCAAGCCAAGAGCGAAGTCATAGTCCTTAGAAGGATCAAAATAGATACAGTCATCCTCACATAAACCCACAAACTCAATAGCCATCTTCTCAGAGATAATAAGCCCTTTATTGTCAATTTCCTGTTTCCCACAAGACATTTCCTCGAAGTCTGTTTCACGCCCTCGGTATGTTCCAATAGCTGGATGCACAATCTTAGTTCCTTTGCACTCACAATGAAAGCACCTACCTGTTCTCGAAAGAATAAAGAACGCTCAGCAGCAAGCCAGAAAGAAAAAGATCAAAATTAACTTTTTAATCATTACACAAATTAAACTTCAGATGCATGAATAATTTTGGCTACACAGAAGCTGTCCAAGGATTAGTAGTAGCTAGTGCTAGAGCTGGAAACCAACAACTAGGAGGGTTCATCAGGAATGGAAGGTTCCTTCTCATTTTTATTTGTGGGTTCTAGGTGAGCCTTCTCATTTTTATTTGTGGGTTCTAGGTGAGCTAAAAAGAACGGGAACCAGGGGAAATACTCAAATTAACGAAGTGAAGCTAATGTCCAAGTGTGTGGACAATGCAGATCGTGGCACATCAAAGTAACAATGTCAATGGTATCTTACAACTCGAGGAAATACGACTCATATTTAACTGTAGTGCAAGTGCAAAATCATACCAGAATCTGTAGGCGACTCTAGTTCAGCGCAGCATGAAAATAGTGTACCAATATCTTCTTCACCATTGCTGCACTCCAGGAAGAAAAGACTAGGAGCAGTGTTATCACGCTGTGAACCCTTTGGTCTTGCCAGAAAATTCACATGAGCATATGGAAATCCTTTGCGATTCCGAAAGTAACCATATCTGCCATTCTCAGGTACATCAAAATTTGTACCGCAGATGACATGAAGTTCATACTCGGTTCCCTAAAACAAGACAGTCAACTCAGTAAAGATATTTACGAGACTTAGTATTAATATTTGCTATAATAAAAACAAAAGAATTGGAAGACGAGTACATGAGCTACCCACCTTTTCTTTTGCATATCTCTTCAATGCAGCTTTCACCTTTCTGCGGATGAAATATTGATTAGCCATGAAATTTTGCTGGCTGCGTTTGACCAACTCGTCAGCTCTGGGAACCAATTCAGGAACTGATGGCACAGATTTGGCAGGGTATGATTTCTGTGAAAAGTATCTTGAAATGAGCTCCACCTCACTGGAAGTGAGTGTGCGGCTAACCGCTAGCGATGGCTTGTCAATGGGCAACAGCATTGGATGGGTTGACACAGCGAATTCAGCTTGAGCATCAGGATGAGGATGCCATGCCGCGTCTGCTGCTGCCTTGTAAGCATCCTCATGAGAGCAGGATATATCATGATCGCACATTGCTCTAAAAGTGACTTGTTCAAGGTTAGCATTGGAGTGGAAAAGGTACATCATGGCATCGTGTTCAGATAATGCAGGGAAGAGGTTGTGGAGGAAAGCAAGAAGGCCGTTGAGGGAGCGGCACTCAATGCGCACGAGACTGTTGGTGCAGATCATGTCCAGCTTAAGCTCCTCATGTGGAGGGAATGTGGTGTCGTACCAGATGGTGTTGAGGATGATGTTGGAGACAGGGTCATTAGCAGGACCAAAGCAGTGGCCTGCCTTGAGGAGGCTATGGTGATAGCGTCTGCGCAAATCATCCCTGGGAAGCCGCGCGATCGCTTTGAGGTACAACACATGGATTTTCTCCAGGAGAAGAGTTCTCAGAGTATCTGTGAATTCATGGGGGAACTTGTTCAAGCTGCTGATTCCTTTGATGTAGTGATTCAAGCGAAGAGCCGCCTGCCGGACAGGTTTCGGGAAGTCGGGTGGGTCCTTGAGAGGCTCCTGGAGAAATTCGTGGAGGCGGTGGATGGCATCAGGAGACAGGTAGCATCCATCGGTGAGAATCTGCGAGGAGGGCTGATCTCCAAGACGCGAAGCTAGCGAGAGTGATCTGGATGCAAATGCTGGCGGGTCTGGGTGCGAGGCGGAGATTGCAGCGCAGCGGAGGGCAACCTCTGTGGTTGGGGAGGAGATCGGGAACAGCCTGCCTCCAATTCCCCGAGTGTACTCGATGAGGTGGACGGCGGCGAGCAGGTCGGCCTTGGTGAGCAGGAGGTAGTGCAAGGCCTCCGAGACGGGGAGGTGGCGGAAGTAGCAGATGAGGAAGGTGACGAGGCCCTCGAGCGAGCGCTGCGCGACGGGGACGGCCCTCCTCCGCTCCGGCGAGGTCTCGCGCCGCCCCATCCTCGGAGGAAGGCAGCGGATGCAGCTGGCATCCGCGGCGATCTCGGACAAAATTGCCTCGTCTCTCCCCCTCTTCCTCTTCCTCGACTTCCCATCCTCCTCTTCCTCCTCCGACGCCGTGCGGTCGGGCAGGAGGGGTTCGGAGACGGTGTTGACGATGATGTTGGAGATGGGATCCATGAGGCCGAAGCAGACGCCGGCGTCGAGGAGGCGCGGGATGAGCGCCGGCGTCTCCTCCACCGGGAGCCGGCCGAGCGCAGCCTTGTAGTACCCATGGATGTGCCCGAGCAGCTCCGACAGCACACCACCCCGCTCCTTCACCGGCGAGGGCTGGTTGGCATCGGAGCTATCGCTGCCGCCCCTGCCTGTCGCCGGCGACGAGGGGGTGGATCCGGAGCTGCCGGCGGAGCTATCGCTGCCGCCCTTCGCTGTCGCCGACATGAGGGCAGGGATTCCACCGGGGCGCCGCCGCCGTGCGGTCCATCCCTCTCTCTCCCCCTTCTCCTTCCTAGGGTTTGGGTGAGCGTTTCTTTCCTCCTTTCCGCGAAAAAAAAAAAGTAAATTTCACAAAACTACACGTTTTGTAGTCCAAGTTGCAGAAAACCACACACACTTTGACAATTGGTACTTAAGTACATATATTTTGGTAGTGTAGTTTCACAAAACCACATTATCAATGAATAGATTCACCCGCGAGATGACATGACTGTTTCACCTAGGATGAGGACATGGCATCCTATTACCAGCCATCGCATAAAATTAATAGGATACCACGTCCTCATCCTTATGGAACAACCACGTTATCTCATGTGTGAATCCATTCATCGATAGTGTGGTTTTGTGAAACTAACCAAAATATATGTACTTAAGTGCCAAGTGTCAAAATATGTGTAGTTTTCTGCAACTTGAACTATAAAATATGTATTTTTGTGAAATTTATAAAAGAAAAAAAAGGCAATAATACTCCTACAGACTACTGTTACGTACTATAATATCGTTCGTTTATTTGGGGAGATCCGCGTAATGTTACTAACATCCGATTTGTTTCAGCTTCACGTTATTGTAATCTAAATTTTTGAGTTGCATTTCTATAAAGTATAAACTGAATGGATTATAATAAGCTAGAGTACATTTAGATGTGACTTGTTTAATCAATTAAACAAATAGAAAAACAAATTAGAATCTCCCTTCCCTGTTCTTGTGCCGTCTTCGGCCCATCCTCCCCTGCAAGTCCGTCCTTCCTCCCCGCTCAACCCGTTTTCTCCTCTTTCTCTTCCCGCGGGCCGAAGTTCACTCCTCCTCCTCTTTCTCTCTCAGGCCTGCCTTCCCTTCCGGCCTAGCCCGCCAGTCGGCCTGCTCGCTCCCTCCCCTCTCGGAAGTTCACATCACCTCCCTCACTCTCTCCCCCCTCGCTGACAGGTGGGACCAGAGGCCCCACCTATCATCTTCATCCGCTTCCTACGGATGGAGCAGAAAATCGTCGACCCCGCCCACATCGCCCCCTCCTTGCGCGCCACCTCGCTCCCACATGTAACCAACAAGATAGACAATAGCGAAAGTCAGAAGACGATAGCCGATCAACCAACATGCCGATGTTGCATTGTATCAGGCTATCAGCCAATGCGCGCGTGAATTGGCTATATGTGAATAAGATTATGCTCATAGCCTAGATTTAGATTAAATAGAGAGTGAAGTGCACGGACGGCCGTTAAACTTGTACGGATGTATCGTGTAGGTCCCTAATTTCTCAGAATGTATTTTTTGGAAGAAAGGAAATCATAACGGTGATATGTTGGGTCGAGGCATGAAACAAAAAGACCCCATACCGAACCTAGCCATCGGCAACTTGTATATTCGTCGAGTGATATATTGCACATTAATATATCTCATTATTTTTTATAAAAAATCATAACCATTTAACTGACCTGCAAGTTTCTTATTACTAGGAGACTACGGCTATGTTTAGATCCAAAGTTTGGATCCAAACTTCAGTCCTTTTCCATCACAACAACCTGTCATACACACACAACTTTTCAGTCACATCATCTCCAATTTTAACTAAAATCTAAACTTTGCGCAGAACTAAACACAGCCTACTAGTTGATGAGGGGATGGAATTGCATGGCATCTGTTTCTTGCAGGTGGCAACGGAATGGAATAAGTTCACTTGAGGTCCCTTAACTTGTCGAGGTGTCCGATTTTCGTCCTTCAACCAGAAAACCAGATACAACGGGTCCCTCAACTATCAAAACCGGTGCAAAGCAGGTCCCTTAGCGGTTTCGTTGGTGGTTTTGGCCGATGTGGCGTCTACGTGGCCGGTTTAACTTGGTCCTCGTCCTATGTGACGATAATGTGGCACTGGAAGCAAAATATAAAAACAAAAAATAAAAACAAAAACATGGGGCCCACATGTCAGTCATACAAAAGGACAAAATAGTGGGACCCACATGTCAATGGGTCCCACCATCCTCTCTATCCACGGACGACCATCGCATCGCTTCGAGATGGAGATCGATAGAGATGTCGTCCCCCACCATCCACTCCAATTAAGTTCCCAACACCACGCATGCAAATATAATGCTCTGGCCCGCCGCCCAATCAACGGACGAAAGGTCATTCTCCTCCTTCGATCCATCCATCTGCCAATTCACTAACCCAAACCTATCACCATCATCAGTTCATCACCGATCGAGATCATCGATCATCGTTTCTGCGGCAGCAGCATCTCTGCATCTGCTGCCCCCTTCTATCGCCTGCAAAAGACAGACACACACACAATGTCACTACCTGCTAATTGCTACTCCAACTCTGCCTACGTCATTTTGATTCCAACATGCATCGTGTCCTATGGCCCATTGTCTGCCCTGTTCAAACACACTTGCATTAATCAAAATTTCGGACTGAAATTTCAGACAGAAATTTCCGAAATTCCAGTCATTTTGGAACCTCCCAAATACGATATCATTTCGGCCAAATTTTTATTTATTTTAATTTTTCATGAATTTTGATAATATTTGTTTAAATTTTACTAATTTTTGTTTAAAATTTCAGAAATTTCACCATATCAGTACTTTCCTGTACAAATACCGAAAAAGAAAGATTGAACCCTAATTAGGCCTCTATCACCCACGATTTTTCATAGAAATTTTACATAAATTCAGGGCTTAAGTAGCTGATAGAGCTATATATAAATTAATATATAATCCTAGACTGAACATCAACATGGATTCTGATGAGTAGTATAGTAGTTACTAGTCACTAATTATCAAAAGAACAGTTTAATTAATTAATGATTAAAGAACAAGTATCAAAGTAGTGACTACTAATAATACCTGTCACAATCTTCCATTGATTTCTGAGTTGTAAGTACAAAGAGATGAGATTGCAACATGGTAGTAGAGAGCACACACACATGCATGACTAACTAGTAGACTACTAGTAGATCGCCTTTTTCTTATTACACCAACCAGCAAACTACGTCGAGATCACTCACTCACTCAAAGCTGACTGACTGACTGACTGACTGACTGAACAAGATAATTAATAATTAAGTAAGTTAACTAGCTGCTAATGACACACACTCTTACCACATTGTAATCCAATAATTAACCAACTAATTAAAGTTCGGTAGTAATCCACACTGCTAAATTCTGGCCGTCATCGATCCGGCCATGGTCGTCGTCTTCTTCTTCATCAGTAGCGAGAATCTGTCGTCGTCGAGATCAGTCGTCGTCACACGGCGGCGGTGATCTCGATCACCTCCGGCTTGTTCTGCAGCTCCTTGTCGGCGGCGGTGACGACGGCAGCGCCGCCGTCGGCCGCCTGCTCGGCGGCCACCACCTCGACCTTGTGCACGCCGAGCATCGGGATGGGGCTCACGGACAGGATGGTGAAGGCGTGCGTGCCGGCGGGGAGCTCGATCACCCTCTGCGTGGCGGCGGCGGCTGCGGCGGCGGAGATCGGGGACATGGAGTCGGACGTCGTCGGCAGCACCGCCGTGTTCCTCGGCTTCCGGTACCAGAAGTAGAGCCCCATCTGCACGCAGCTGAAGAAGAAGCCGCCCACGTTCGGGTACTGATCGCACCAAGAAATGAAAGTCAGCTCAAAACAATTCACAACAATGGCGTCGTCGTCGAGCAGCTCTATCAATGGCGGCAGCTGAGCTCACCATGACGTAGGGGTCCTTGGTGAAGAGGCCGTAGCAGAACCACGCGACGGCGCTGAGCGTGAGGCAGACGGATAGCCCGATCGGCATGAACTCGACGCTCTTGGTCTTGATCACCTTGAACTGCAAGCATCATCATCATCAACAGAAATGCTCAGCTACATAATGCAATTGATGTCAGTGAAATGTAGAGGGGGGGTAGAGAGCTTAAGCTTACGATGATGGAGAGAGGGGCGACGAAGACGGCCATGGAGAAGGCGAGGCAGACGCTGCCGAGGAACTTGACCTGGTGGGGCTTGGGGACGAGGTAGAGGGTGGTGACGACGATGAGGGCGAAGGCGGCGACGTCGAGGAGGAGGAAGAAGGCGAGGGTGCGGAGCCTGGCGCGGCGCGGCGCGTAGACGAGGTAGAGGACGATGTAGGCGGCCTCGACGCCGCAGCCGAAGGCGTTGATGGTCAGCAGCGGCCTCGAGTTGGTCTTCACCAGCGCGTAGAAGATCCACAGCACCGAGCTGAAGAGCGCCACCACGTACGGCACCGAGCTGTACCCTCCCGTCGACTTCTTCTTGTACACCTGCAAGAACGTCGCCCTGCAATTTTTCAGAGATATATATTCAGTTCGTCGTCAGAGATATTCAGATTCAGTTGTTTCTCTCAAGATTTTGATGGTGACAGTAGGAATGGAGTACTCACACTGGTGCAAGGAACACCAGGAAGGAGATGATGTTTCCTGCAAAAGAAACAAGACAGAAAACGACACCGTTAATTAATATATGATCAGTGGAGTAACATTCTTTCAGAGTTTCAGCTGGTTCACACTGATGCAGATATGTTAGCTAGGTTAGGATAAAATAAAATAAAATTTTAGTTTGCATATATATACACTGTCAGTAAGATAGTAATGTTCTTTCAGAGTTTCAGAGATGTTAGCTAGGTTAGGATCGAGAATTGAAACTGGTTGATGGCTCATTAATTGGTTATTTTTGTTTACTGACAAAAATCAAATCAGTTTGTTACCACCTAGCTAGCTCTGCTTTTGTTTAGTGACAGCGACGAAGAGGTGCAGATGCACGCCTCCCTCACTGCTCAACCGATCTCCATTTCAAGAAATCGGAATTAAATTAGCAGAAGCTAATCTGGGAGCTAGCTTAGGTAGAGTACTAGAGTGCATGCATGTTGAGAAAGTTGGCAATACTAATTAATGACCTATGTGTGGAATTCCTAGCTGAAACAAACCCTGCTTAATTTGATGCAATTATGCAGCTAGATAGTATATGTGTTTATGTTTGTGTGGCCAGAAACTTTGGCATGTGTTGAGGCAAAAAGGTGAAGAGAGAAAAAGTGCTAGGTCTTTTGAAGTGAGATTCCTGCTCCATGCATGAGCTGAAGCTAAGGGAAGTGACTTGTGCCCATCACTTGTAAACAAGAAAAAGGCAGATCAATGGAGACAGAAAGCTCAAGAACACAAGGACATAAAAAAAAAGGAGAAGATTTTTTAACAACATTGCCCTGCTGCACTGTGTGAACTGCTGAACAGATATGCATTCCTAGAAGCATCAAAAGCGTGTGTGTGCTGTGCACAATGCAATGGTGCAGACAACAACTAGTGTATGAAGAAATTAAACAGCAATTAACCTGAATTTGATCATTAGCATATGAAAACTAAAATGATCTTCAGTTGCATTTGTCCATGGATGATCATGGCTGTGAAGATGATGATGATGATGATGAAATTAAGTTTGAGCATTATGCATTGGTTGCATGCTTTACCTGCAACACCGGAGAGGGTGACCGCCGGGTTAGCCATGGACAAGAAACCTCCTGCCATTGCTACTGGTGATGAAGGTTATTAACTAACTCTAAGGTGTTAATCAGTGAGAAGGTTAGGAAGAGGAGAGGAGACACCAGCTAGAAACTAGCCAGAAATCCCTTCCAACTTCCTGACACAAGAGATGCTAGCTAGAGAGGAAGGCTTAAGTGCTACTACAACTGCATGTGTGGTTTGGCCTTGGCCATGGCTCAGTGTTTATATAGTTGGAGACCCTCCACTTTTGGTGGTGTACAGTAGGGGGAGATGCATATCTAACCTTTGCTTTTTTTTTTCTTGTGCTTGATATTTCTTTTTCACTCTGATATATCATTTATATGAATTTTCTTTTTCTACCTCTAGATCTGTCCCTCTCTCCACTACTCTGAATATGTGGTCATATGAATGCATAACTGAGGGGCAATATGACACGTATGACCACTCAGTGTGTCTGTTGCCATTTGGAGAGCTGGAGCTCTCATATAGGTTTCTTTTACTTGTTACAATAGTTGAAATGTTATTGAAAATTATCTTGATTTGTGCAGTTTTATTTGTAGAAGGATGTACAACCATGGACAATGATGCAACTTAATTAGTAACATGTTGGGTGATCCATCAATCGACTTCTATCGTCAGAAAAGAATTGCAGAGTAGTTCGTGTGCAATCAGGTGACTGAGCTCAAATCGAACAAAGAGTTAATTCACACACTGTTCAAGAATGAATTGAGTGCAATAACACTGATAATACAATCAGCACATTTATCAAAGAACATGAAAATAACAGAGCAGAGGGAAGTCATCAAATAAATCTCATGAAAAGAACAGAGGAAGAAGGGAACATATGAAAGAGAAGGGTAGTCCCTTTCACCATGAACAAAGTGCTTTGGTGTTCAAAAAAGATAGAAAAAAGAAGAGCTTCTAACAATCGCAGCATTAATTTCTTTGTATCAGCATCTGTTGTACCACTAACACCAACATGCCAAGATGTTTTGCACAATTCACTCTGCAGGTTTTCAAAGCTAGCAAAAGTGACGGAATCTTCATTAAGAACCTTAACTAATTTCTTGTGTAGCTAATTAAACCATAATATGCCTATTCTTAGAGAGAGGTAACTTGAAGAAAGGGATATGTCAGTTTGTTGCCGCAACATTAACTGCTTGTTAGATCGATCTTAGGTTACTGACCGGAAGCATTCACCTTTTCCTGAAGTTATGGAATGCGCTAATCAAAGGAATTAATTCCAAAAGCTAGCAAACAGTTTGTTAGCAACAGGTTATTTGGCGAGTAATTAATTCCAAAAGCTAACCATGTTTCATCATAAGTCAGTTCTGTTCTCCCTCTTCTCTTTCTTTTAAATTACTACAGTAACTAACTAAAGTAATTTTACAGCCCTGAGAAGCTAGTACTAAAAGTTACCATATTTTCTAGTGTGAAATTCCATAACTCTCACTACCTCACATATCAAAAAGTAGCAGAATTTACACTAAAAGATTTGGTACCTCTTGAGGATCGTAAAATTTCTGATCTATTTCGCATTGTTAAGAGAATTTGCATATTAGCTAATATTGCAAGTGCCCTATGAAATTATTTGTCAACAAATCCAAATGTTTGCTGAAAACGGGCATGCAAAAAAAAAAATCGATAATGCCGTCGTGCTAGTTTATACAAGCCAAAAAATTCATCTCCTTTTTGCGAATGCGCAAAAGGATTGCACGTTAATATATTAGAAGAAGAGAACAAAATTTGATTATACAACGCACACGGTCAGAAGGCCATTGTCAGGGGTTAAGGAAAAAAGAAAAAAAACAGATAAAAAAAGGATAAGCTACTAAGAAAGAAAACTCCTATCGCAAGGGAGGGTGGGGTAGGGGGTCGCACTACACTCCGGCCTGCGCCGGAGGGGTTCACATCCTTTACTATAATGGTATTACCATTACAGACACTGACATGTAAGACAATAGGAGAGTGGGACCCACATACCAGTGGCTGTAATGGTAGTGACATTATGGTAGAGGATCTTCACCTGCGCCGGAGGTAGGGAGCCGGAGAAGAGCGAAGTAGGGGCTATGGCGTGATCTGGAGGGAGGGGCTGGGAGGAGAGGGTGTCGTAAGCCGCAACCGCCTCGGTTGACATAGGACCCTAAAAAAAAATTCACCTCCAACTAGTCAGTTCATATTCCCAAGTGTTTACGCCATGCATATCTGTAACATAGAAATTTCACAAGATTCAGTAAAAGTTCAACAGTATCCCTCCCTACTGACCCCACTATCTTGAAGGTGGCATTGCTATAGAAAAGAAAAAACAAAATCCCATTTCGCCTCCTTGTTTTGGGGCTGAGAATATCATTCCTCGTATCCTAAAAAGATGAATGTCATTCGCAAAGAAGATCTTTGATGCAAAGAGAAAACTGATACAGTGAAAAGTGTAAGAAAAGTTGCCCATATATATATGTGTGTTCTAAGTATATGAACAGTTTAGCCGACAAGAGCAAAGATTTATATATGTATTGACTACTGGTGGGGTAAACTTGAACACAGAATACATCAGCTTCTTCCATGAACACTGAAAAGTGCTTCATCAATAACAGTACTGCACATTCTGTCCTCCACTGAGCTAAGACCAGAGCTCTGATTGGAGGAGGAAATATACATAGTGGAATCGTACATAAGTACAAATTATCTGTTGAAACCGTGTGAATTAGCAGTATTAATTAGATAGCTAGGAATTATCAGTATTATTAATTTGTAATCAAAAGTTAGTATATAGTACTTTCTTGTTTGAACAATGTAGCTGCAATGATTGTAAATTATTCAGTGTGTTTACTCACAGGAATTTGCTGCCTAATTTCAAGAAGATACTGGATGTGATTACTATATGTGTTAATAGGGATTTTATTTCTGCTTTTTGCATATTCCCCCAAAATTAAAAGGGATTTTACTTCTATAGATATTAGAGAAAAGTCTGTCCTGAAGGTCTTGTCCATTTGATTGGAAATCGACGTTGGAGAAGTAGGTGTTTGAAAATTCAGAGGTTGTTATACCTTTCCCTGGAAAAAAAAAACTTTCAGAAATTCAGAGGTTGTTCTGCAAGCCTTCATATCGATCATTTGTCTCTGACCCCAGCAGAGATTTCATGCCAAGAGACAAGCTAACTTTTCACAAAAGAAAAAAGGGGCCAAGAAAATAAGTTATTATGTCTTCCTCTTTTTCTTCCCAAGGGACTTGGAATGCAGAGTTTGGGTCCCTTGAGGAATCAGGATTTCAGGTCATACCACCTGCAAAAGCGCGTCACATTATTGTCATGCTTTCTTTTTTTTTTTTCTTGGCATGGATGATTCATACTTTCTGGGCATATCGACATAGGCTGTGTTTAGTTGGATCCAAAGTTTGGATTTTGGTTGAAATTGGAGATGATGTGACTGAAAAGTTGTGTGTGTATGACATGTTGATGTGATGGAAAAGGACTGAAGTTTGGATCCAAATTTTGGATCTAAACACAGCCATAATTCATGTCTTATATATCTATATAGGTCATGCAAAATGGAACTCATATAAATGTAGAGAAAAGATGCAGATGAAATAAGCAGGATGTATTTTCTTCAAAAAGAAATGCAAGGAAAACAGCTAACAAGTGCATGCAATTTAACACATAGTTTTCTTATACACAACAAGCATGCTAAAATTGTAAGTGAATGGCAATCTTAGCACATTTGCACTTGTTCAACTAGGACAGTTTATGCCCACAGAAATGCATACTACAATAGTACTAGTACTAGTACTACTACTATGTATGTTCCATAAACCAGCTATAGCCCAAGAGAGTAGATTTGCTTATAACTTACAAGAGTTTATGTGGATATGTAGCTGGCCTCCAATTCACCTGTTTCCAAAACTTGGTATATGAATGCAACACTTATCAATAAATGTAATGACACCTCAATATTCTCCATCAACTCCACTATGCAATAAAAATTCAGTCACCCTGTTAAAGAAAATGATTGTGAAATTTGTTGCTTGCTTGTATATCAGTATGGTTCGTCTGTTTGTTATGCTCCATATCAAAATTAGGCAAGATGGGGAGCAGTTAGTTCTTATCATGCCAATATTAACTACCAGTTGTTCACAAGGCATGCAAGATGATGTGCATAAATATATGTGTTTCCATGCTAATAAGACAGCTACAAAGATGTTAAGCTGTTATCTTATCATGCCTAAAATTCCAAAAAGGAGAACTTGAGCTGGAGATTCTCCACAACAGCTCTAGTTTTGACTCTAGTGCAGATGTGCTGTAAAAAACAAACTCTTAGGCAGCTCCAGCTCTCCATTTGTTTCTGAAACCCTACCAAAAGGTAAGTGTGCTTCTCCAGCTTGTTGTACTCAAGGTGGTTAAATGCTATCTTGCTTAAAGAAAGATGGTGACTGATATTTTTTCTTCAATGTATCTAAACCAGTAGAATTAATAGCACATGGTTTTTCAGTTGGAGCATGTTAATTTGCCCCCTTTCACTATCTCTCTCTGATGCAACTACACATCATGAACCGGTAGACTGAAAGTTGTGGTTGATAGTTGCCCAGTACATGTTACCAGTGAGCAGTGGCTGGGAAATGCAAGTGAGAAACGCACAGAGGAGTTGCCCACTAACTCTGGTCAATGAGATTAGTTACACTGTGCACCTTAGCCAAAAGGTGAATTTGCATATTTCAAAAAGAAAAATGAGAGGAGACTCCCCTGGCTAATTTGCAGTGTGCAAACAATTAAAGGTTGCAAACTTCGAAAGAACACTTCCCAGTTTGAGGCTCTGCCCTGTTCTTTCTCAAGGAATGTGTGAATTGATGAACTCGCACACTTCTCGAGCTTTTAAACGGTACGATTTCTATTTAAAATTTCTATATATGATTTTTTAAAAAAATATTATTTTTAATCCATTTTCAATTTTATGATAGTTAATTCATCCGTTTGTAACCTCGAATTATTGTCGAAAACAATTCAGTTATTTAGCCACTCATCACAGAAGAACACACCACGCGAGATGGGATTGAGTCCTATCGCTCGCTCTCAGATAGGTCGTTCTCCCTCAATTCCCTATTCAACGAAATCTGGAAATGACATGGATTATCGCCGTGTCTCCCCCCTTGTCATTCTTTCTTTTCTGTCTAAGCTAGGAGTCCCTCTCGCGGTCGCATGTCAGCAATGCAAAAGAGAGGATCCCCTTGTCGCAATCCCGTAATCTCCTCCCTCTTGTTAGGAGGCATGTGACATGCCTGAATCTTTCGGTACACCCCCTGATCGATCGATCGATCTCTCCTGGCCAACGAGATCTTCATCTTACGTGGTTAGATCAGGAGGAAGAGAAGAACTGATCGATCGATCGATCTTGGCATCTTGCCATGTCTCTTCCTGAAAATGACCAAAAGGAGAGGTCGATGAAACTGACCGGAGTAAACTGCTCATGCACCTCCTCAACAACCATGCCCATACAGGCTGATTTGGCACTGACAATCCATCCATGGCAGCCAAACGCATGGGCGCCACTTCTTCCATTCCATCGGCTCTTGACCACCTCTCGATCTCCATTGCCGACCGCTCATCCGACCTGCTGCTTGCCACATGGCAGCTGCTACATGTGAAAGGTCCAGAAGGGAACACTGCTTGCTGCTAGCAGGATCCTGGCTAGGATCTTCTGCCCATGAACAAAGCAACAGTGCCTTGATTATTGTGAAAACTTAGCTTTCAATAAAATCTGGAAGAGGTTGTGTATATAGAGAATTATGGAGTACCGTTTACAGTGCTTTATACTAGTAGTATTCTACTACCAGTATTATCGCAAGTAGAAATGGTTTTAAACGTTGATTTATAAGTTCTACTAGTAGTTTGTGTGGTAGTATAAGTCGGTATGATTTGTTGGATTAGAAAAAATAAACGGTTTAGATTGGTTCTACAATGTTTAGAGAGAATTGTAAAACACCTCAAAATTATAATGATGAAAATTTCCTTCATCTAATGTGTAGTCTTTGTACAACATTGTTAATGTACAATTTTTCAGTGTATCTTGTACTGTACTACTGTAGCTGTTTTTTTTTTTGTCAGAGTAATATTTTTATTAATTAGCTTTTTGTGCTTTATTCTGTTCCTTGTAAATATCTGTACGTGTGGTTGTCAAGTAAAGAAAAAGAGTTCAGAGACGCTTTATACACACGTTTGGATACTAGTTGACCAGAAAAGTTCAATCAAAGTACATGATCGAGTATATATTAACCTGTGGAGAGAATCCCAACTACTAGCTAAATAACTCCACAAACAAAGACAGAAAACTTTGTAGCCATAGAACTGTCTAGGGCCCCAGCTGAACAATCTCTGAACAAAATAGGCACTTAATTATTTAATTACCAGCTAATTAATCTAAAACTGATGGATGGAGATCATAGGCCTGTCACTTCTGGGTCCCCTGATATCGTCAGGCAACAAGCTCCTCTTTTTGACTACCAGTAGCAATCACTGAGTTATTCCCCAAAAATGATTTCTAGTGATAATAAATATACAGTTTAGGAGATTTTTTTTTTTGGTTTGCTTTGGAACAACTATAACTAATTTTAAAAAGTTTTTTTCTTTTTTGAGAGGTGTGGTGGTGATGAGTGAATTAATGTGCTCTGAAGGAAAATCCTTGTAATACACATGCACAATAGGATTCTTTCTTACAACAAAGCTCTTCCTGAAAAAGGATTCAAAACTCAAACCAGACAGCTACACTTTAATTTGTTATGGAAAACCCACGAGGAGATAATCAGTAGCTTTTCCTACAGAGAAGTGCAATACCTGTAATAATTAAGCAGCGGTTCACTTTTTCATAGACAAATAAGCACATCAGTTACATATATAACAAATGCAAATTAATTTCAAAAACAAATGTGTTAACATCATTTTAAAGATAATCGATGAAAGTTTTATTAAACTCGGCCAATTACATCGAACTGATAGAATATAACCATGCATCTGAACACATGTGTGTTAACATCTGAACTTCTAAAGAATGATTCAATTCAGATCAGCACTGAATCATTTTTTATTAAAACAATAAAATATTTTCTTGAACCCAGCCAACAATTACATGGAAGTGATACAACTGTGCGGAGAAGACTCCCGACCTCTACATAGCTAAATCACTAAATCACTTTGAACCAATTATGTTAACATCTGAACTTTTGAAGGATGATACAATTCAGATCAGCACACTGAATCATTTTTTTCTGAAGACAACTAAATCTTATATCGAACCCAACCAATTACATTGAGGAGAATTGGAGATACAACTCCACCGAGAGAACACTCTCGGCCTCTGCATATCTAAATCACCGAATCACTTTGCACCAACTGTAATTAACCCAATGATTAGTTTGATCTTTCTTGAGCTTAGCCTACCCAGAGCCCAGAGGCCAGGTGCAGTGGGTGCAGCCAGATCAATAGTAGCAGTAGCAGCTACTTCCTCCGTTTCACAATGTAAGTCATTCTAACATTTTCCCTATTTATATTCATGTTAATGAATCTAGCTAGATATATATATATATATGTCTAGATTCATTAACATCAATATGAATGTGGGAAATGCTAGAATGACTTACATTGTGAAACGGGGGATCCGAGTAGCTAGCAAGGCAGCTAGTGCTGATAACGCTGTACCCATTTGGTTGCTTGACAATTATCACGGTGGGGAAGAAGATGGCATCAGTGGCGGCCGTCCGGGGATAAGAGATGCGCGGCCGGCCGGCGGCCAACTTGGGTGGTCGGACCAAAACCTGCACTCACTCTCACTCATTTTACTACTGGAGTAGTAGCTAGCAATCGATCTAGATAGTGGCACTCACTCAATCGCATGCAGATCATATGCAGTGTAGGGCGCTTACAAACACTACTAGCTAGCCCCCTTTTTCTCCGGCTCCCTTTCTATCTCATCTGATCATCTCTTCATCTGACCTTAGCTGAGATTGTGCCCATATTGCAAACAGCAATTCACCTTCACCGGGCCAGTCAGGAAGGCACATCGATCATATCGATCGACCATATCTTGCCTGCCTGCAAGGAAAAAAAGGATCATATATTTATCCATGATTCATTTTTTTCATCTATGCATGTACCACCGCATTACTGATCATTATATGTGTATATTTTCAGCCATATAGAGAGACAACTTGTCCAAAAGCTACCTGGAATGGCATTGACTTGTTTCCATTTTGCGCAAATTAAGGCCTAGCTAGCTTGTAATTGTTGCTTTTGTAATAGGGTATCTTTGTAGGCATATATGTGTGTGTGTGTCTTTTCGTTGACAAAGAAGAAAAGGTCATCCCTCGGGCTACAAGGGGCTTTAGGTTATTTTTCCTCGAAAAATTGGTTTTAAGTTGCACATATTCATCTTTATGGTTATTCTAGACGGTTAGAGTTTGGCTGGCACTACACATTTTGCGAGATTATTGTCATGGACCCATGGTAGTTTAGATGATCTATTATTGCCATGGGAGCTGATGAGCCATCAGTGTTGTACGGTTTCTCTTTTTGTTATTAGCCTTTGGGTTCTTCTTTTACTCTTCTCATATCAATATATATCTAATAACAAATTGGCTGGCTATTTGAAAAAGAAGTCTACCTGGATATCGGCAGCGTATTGTATTTTGTATCTAGTCACTTGATTGCAACGGGGAATATGCATGCACAATGTGCGTGCATGGCTTTCGCATATTCATCTAACTTTACAACTCTCGCTTGCTTGTACAAATCCAAACAGGAGGATAAGAATCCGGTGACCATGTATCAGCTACTCCTAAAGAACTAAACCACTTAGCATTCCTTTGTTCTACAACGGGTTTTAGCTAGGTTTGCGCATATAAATCAACATTCTGGTTGTCATGTAACCTTTATCAAGTTCCTTAATTGGCACTAGGAACATGCGTTTACACGTGTGGCTTCCGTATATTCGTCTAACTTTACAACTCTTTCTTGCCTGTACAGATACAAACAGGAGGATAAAAATCCGACGGCGGTGTACTGATCATCCCTAAAGGATTAAACCACCTAGCAATTTTTTTCCCCTCGCACTCATCCCAACGTACCAGTGGCATTCTAGAAGTGCATTGCCAACTCGAAGCTGATGTGGCCCATTAGTTTGCTCCAAAATGGCAAGTTGATGTGCATCGATATGCTGTGCAAGAGAAGCTAGGATCCTAATTATTTGCAGGATTTTCTGGGTGAAATCTTATCCCTGTGCAGCGTTTGTGGCCTTATGTGGCCACTGGTGCATTATTAAAGTGTGCATCGATCGATCGATCAGTGTCGTCGTCGCGTGTACGAGGTTGTAGACAGCAGCAGCTGGGGTACACGTACGGTGGACGTGTAGTGCAATAGTTTCGATCTGCTTCGTCTAGTCAACAGCTGCGTATGATTGTAGTATGCATAGTCCCACATTGATTGTGGAAGGACAAAGCTGCCAACCGAAGGTGTGTAGAATACTGTAGATAAAGATATGGGTACAGTAGATTATGATTTAATTAATTTTTTTTCATATATGGGGTATTTTGGTGTATGTCTATTGTTGAATAGTCCCACATTGATTGTGGAAGGACAAAGCTGCCAACCGAAGGTGTGTAGAATACTGTAGATAAAGATATGGGTACAGTAGATTATGATTTAATTAATTTTTTTTCATATATGGGGTATTTTGGTGTATGTCTATTGTTGAATAGTCCCACATTGATTGTGGAAGGACAAAGCTGCCAACCGAAGGTGTGTAGAATACTGTAGATAAAGATATGGGTACAGTAGATTATGATTTAATTAATTTTTTTTCATATATGGGGTATTTTGGTGTATGTCTATTGTTGAATAGTCCCACATTGGTTGTGGAAGGACAAAGGACCTAAGATATAAGTGGGGGAGCCCCTCACCTCAATGGCTAGCTTTTGGGGTAGGAAAGGCCCTTTACGATCCTACAATTGGTATCAGAGCCAGGCTAGGTTAACATCTCAGGCCCGATGGACACAGTGTGTGAAGGCCTGATGGACCGTGGGTGCCTGCGGGGCCCGTATACCTGATGGACCGTGGGCCGGTGGGGCCCGGATATGGTGAAGGGGCTGAGGGACACCAATGCGTAAATGGGGAGATTGTTGAATAGTCCCACATTAGTTGTGGAAGGGCAAAGGAACTAAGATATAAGTGGGGGAGCCCCTCTGTCTTTTATGTACACGTACACACAGGCATAGCCAGCGCTACTACTAGACTTAGAACTACCATGTGGGCCGTTATGTATTTTTGTGATGGGTTTAATTACTTAAACCATGGTTAATTTCTTGGTCAGTATTAATTAAAGTGCTTTTGACTCTTGTGGTTTTGAAAGTACAATAATTAGGTTAATTTTGTGATTCAGAGCACTTGTGTAAGATATATGTAGTGCGGCCAACACGACTAGTACAACTTGCATGTTTCCTGTTTTGTTGTGTGCAGTTAGTACCAAGCTTTAGTTTCACCTCTAAATGTTCTGCCTAAATTAAACAGTAGTAGTGTAATCCAACTGGCAACGAGTATAGTAGATTTCCATTGGCTGGCATATAGTACATCGATCTCTTGAGAATTTTGATGATTCTGAAGATTTCCATTGGCTGGTGTATGTGTACTGTATATCAGTGTCAAGATTAATTAGAATAGGTCAGTTAATTAAACTCTCTACAACTTTACACGCATTAGCTAGGAGTAGTACATATGTAAAACAGCCGAAGTCTTAACCTAGATAGAAAATATAGTGCGCATCTATGCGCTTTATTACATGTCTACATCCTCCATTTTACAATGTAAGATTTTCTATGTCTAGATTTATTAATATCTATATGAATATGCATAATGCTAGAAAGTCTTATATTGTGAAACGGATGGAGTAGTTTGTAATATCTCCAAAAAGCTAGGCGTTGAAAAAGCCTCGATATATATTAAGAACATTTTTTTTTTTACCAAGATTCATGCATAATGCACTAGACTAGAAGTATACCACTGATTCTGATTGTACATGTCACGGAGATCTTCCTAGTTTCTTGCATTCAAGGAAATTATCACAGTAGAACTAGTTAATTAGCTCACATATATGCATGGAAGAAAGCAAGAATATTTCTAAAAAACTAACCAACACAGATATATTATACCAATTTCATTATATATAGTGAGGGTAAAGGTATTTACGAGTAAGAGAAAAATGTGAGTACACTATATACTGTATGCATTAGCTATTAGCTATAGTATGCAACCAAAATAAACCCATTATAAGTCCAGCTAACGAATTAGCTAGCTAGTTTCATGATTTGGACATATAGTACTTAGTATGCACTCCCTCTCTTCGTTTCATATTATAAATCATTTGACTTTTTTCTTAGTCCAATTTTTATTAAATTTAAAAAAAATACTTACATTTTAATTAAAAACAAACACATTATCAAAATATACTCAATGTTAAATTTAATAAAATAAATTTGAAGTTATATATGTTGCTAATTTTCTATAAACTTGGTTAAAATTCTAAGAAAGTTTGACTAAGAAAAAAATTAAACGACTTGTAATATAAAACGGAGGAAGTATACACAAATATAATGGGGCATGATATATCACGCGCAAAGGACAAATAAAACTGTATTAGTTCTGTCAGCATGCATACAGTAGTATAGTCGTAGTCCCGTCCACGTCATAACTGAAAATTGAAGTCAACTGTCAAAACCTCGATCTGACGATCTCTGCCGGCCGTGTGCATGGACAGAAATACTACGTGGTTCACACCATCCAGCCATCTCCTTGATATACACGTACGGCTAGCCTAGCTCATGTCTATTCCCTCTTTATCATAAATCTAAGATCCTTTCTTTTTATTTCTTGATTAGTTTTTTTTTCAAATTTAACCATATTTACCAAAAAAAATAATAACATCTATAATACTAGTATGATGTATGCCATTGCCAACGCCAACCTATCATGGACCGTCCAATCATACGGGAACAAACGCAAGTGTACACAAATAATTAAACCGTATGTATTTATATACACATAGGAGAGCGATAGTTAGGAGTATTCTATTCCACTTTGGATGGCGTATCTCTTATAAATTATTGTTATAGATTATACGCATGTTCTCTATTCGGTATTTGTCCTATATAACCTAAAGTACTTTTATTTTATTTTATATTTCCTTTATACTTATTAGCCATGTGTCAGTTGGCAGAGACCGAAGATGTGTAGAATACTGTAGATAAAGATATGGGCACAATAGATTATGATTTAATTAATTTTTTTTCATATATGGGGTATTTTGGTGTATGTCTATTGTTGAATAGTCCCACATTGATTGTGGAAGGACAAAGCTGCCAACCGAAGGTGTGTAGAATACTGTAGATAAAGATATGGGTACAGTAGATTATGATTTAATTAATTTTTTTCATATATGGAGTATTTTGGTGTATGTCTATTGTTGAATAGTCCCACATTGGTTGTGGAAGGACAAAGGACCTAAGATATAAGTGGGGGAGCCCCTCACCTCAATGGCTAGCTTTTGGGGTAGGAAAGGCCCTTTACGATCCTACAATTGGTATCAGAGCCAGGCTAGGTTAACATCTCAGGCCCGATGGACACAGTGTGTGAAGGCCTGATGGACCGTGGGTGCCTGCGGGGCCCGTATACCTGATGGACCGTGGGCCGGTGGGGCCCGGATATGGTGAAGGGGCTGAGGGACACCAATGCGTAAATGGGGAGATTGTTGAATAGTCCCACATTAGTTGTGGAAGGGCAAAGGAACTAAGATATAAGTGGGGGAGCCCCTCTGTCTTTTATGTACACGTACACACAGGCATAGCCAGCGCTACTACTAGACTTAGAACTACCATGTGGGCCGTTATGTATTTTTGTGATGGGTTTAATTACTTAAACCATGGTTAATTTCTTGGTCAGTATTAATTAAAGTGCTTTTGACTCTTGTGGTTTTGAAAGTACAATAATTAGGTTAATTTTGTGATTCAGAGCACTTGTGTAAGATATATGTAGTGCGGCCAACACGACTAGTACAACTTGCATGTTTCCTGTTTTGTTGTGTGCAGTTAGTACCAAGCTTTAGTTTCACCTCTAAATGTTCTGCCTAAATTAAACAGTAGTAGTGTAATCCAACTGGCAACGAGTATAGTAGATTTCCATTGGCTGGCATATAGTACATCGATCTCTTGAGAATTTTGATGATTCTGAAGATTTCCATTGGCTGGTATATGTGTACTGTATATCAGTGTCAAGATTAATTAGAATAGGTCAGTTAATTAAACTCTCTACAACTTTACACGCATTAGCTAGGAGTAGTACATATGTAAAACAGCCGAAGTCTTAACCTAGATAGAAAATATAGTGCGCATCTATGAGCTTTATTACATGTCTACATCCTCCATTTTACAATGTAAGATTTTCTATGTCTAGATTTATTAATATCTATATTAATGTGCATAATGCTAGAAAGTCTTACATTGTGAAACGGAGGGCGTAATTTGTAATATCTCCGAAAAGCTAGGCGTTGAAAAAGCCTCGATATATATTAAGAATATTTTTTTGTACCAAGATTCATGCATAATGCACTAGACTAGAAGTACCACTGATTGTACATGTCACGGAGATCTTCCTAGTTTCTTGCATTCAAGGAAATTATCACAGTAGAACTAGTTAATTAGCTCACATACATGCATGGAAGAAAGCAAGAATATTTCTAAAAAACTAACCAACACAGATATATTATACCAATTTCATTAAATATAGCGAGGGTAAAGGTATTTACGAGTAAGAGAAAAATGTGAGTACACTATATACTGTATGCATTAGCTATAGTATGCAACCAAAATAAACCCATTAATATAAGTCCAGCTAATGAATTAGCTAGTTTCATGATTTGGACATATAGTACTTAGTATGCACTCCCTCTCTTCGTGTTTCATATTATAAATCATTTGACATTTTTCTTAGTCGAATTTTTATCAAATTTATAAAAAAAATACTTACATCTTTAATTAAAAACAAACATATTATCAAAATATATTCAACGTTAAATTTAATAAAATAAATTTGAAGTTATATGTTGCTAATTTTCTATAAACTTGGTTAAAAATATAAGGAAGTTTGAATAAGAAAAAAAAATCAAACGACTTATAATATAGAACGGAGGAAGTAGATAAGTAGTTATAAGACGCGAATACACAAATACGATGGGGGCACGATATATTAGTTCTGTCAGCATGCATACAGTAGTATAGTCGTAGTCCCGTCCACGTCATAACTGAAAATTGCAGTCAACTGTCAAAACCTCGATCTCTGCCGGCCGTGCATGGACAGAAATACTACGTGGTTCACACCATCCAGCCATCTCCTTGATATACACGTACGCTTAGCCTAGCTCATGTCTAGCATATGCCACTCCCTCTGCATCGTAATGTAAGATTGTCTTTCTTTTTATTTCTTAGTTAATTTTTTTCAAATGTAACCATATTTACCCAAAAAATTAGTAACATCTATAATACCAAATTAGTTTCATATTAAATCTAGCATTGAATATATTTTGATAATATATTTGTTTTATATTAAAAATGCTGCTATGTTTTCTATAAACTTAATCAAACTTAAAGAAATTTGACTAGAAAAAACCGTCTTATAATATGAAACAGAGAGTATTATCTCTACACCCCCATTGGTCACTAATCCACATAATGTGTACTAGTTCAGCTTATGTGCCTTGGCCTCTTAATGCATGGATCTAGAAATATTTTAGTCTAGGCAAACTTAACTGGAGCTAGAATTTGATACAAAATTTCTATCTTCAATCCACCGATGAACCAGACAATTGACCAGAGTCATCGGGCCTTGGATCGGCCAGTGTGTAGGTCAAACCTTACATACATATAACATATCGTGACAACATATTCCCTACTATTACGTACTACTACAGAACGCATGAAACATAGCGCCTTATCAATGCCGGTTTGCCAATAACCGACACTGACATATAGGCCCTAGTTAGTAGTCAGACATTCGTCGAAATATCAATATCAAGGGACTTTAATAGGGTCGAAACCCTAGCTCAACCCACTAGCTTCAATCCTCAAAATCCATTGCCACCTCTATTCCTCGTGGTCGATTGAAGGTTGCCAGACTCCACCTTTCCTCCCTCTTCCTCACTAGAAAAAACGTCTTATAATATGAAACGGAGGGAGTATATTATCTCCACACCCCCACTGGTCACTAATCCGCATAATGTGTACTAGTCCAGCTTATGTGCCTTGGCCTCTTAATGCATGGATCTAGAAATAGAGCTAGTATCTGATATAAAATTTCTATCTTCAATCCACTGACGAACCAAACAATTGATCAGAGTCATCGGGCCTTGGATCGGCCAGTGTGGAGGTCAAACCTTACATGCATATAACATATCGTGACAACATATTCACTACTACATACTATTGCTGTTGCTACTACAGAACGCATGAAACATAGCACCTTATCAATGCCGGTTCGCCAATAACCGACACTGACATATAGGTCCTAGTCAGTAGTCAGACATTCGTCGAAATATCAATATCAAGGGACTATAATAGGGTCGAAACCCTAGCTCAACCTACTAGCTTCAATCCTCAAAATCCATTACCACCTCTATTCCTCGTGGTCGATTGAAGGTTGCCAGACTCCACCTTTCCTCTCTCTTCCTCAAGTCCTTCAGCCGCTGAAGTTTGCTGGCAAAACCCTTGTGGCCGCCACCCTACTCAACCTTACTTTGCTGCCGACCAGGCCACAAGGGGCCGGCCACATCCTAGATAAAATCCGTACCTATATTACATTGGGAATAAGTTCGGTGATGTAAAAATATATTTTGAGAGTTTGAAGATTTAGATGATAAAGCTGAATAAGTTTAAGGACCGGCCATACCCTTTACGTGTAAAAGAAATATCTGTAACATGAGTTGGCCCGGATGAATATGTACTGGAACAAAAAGAGGCAGGCATGAATAGTTGCTTTAGCTCCTTAGGAAGGTCGACCGAAGCTGCAGCAAGAAGCAATAACAGAGCAAGTTGTTGCACGCATGACATTCGTAGTTGCGGCGGCTGGCGAGATGTATTGGCCTGCATCATGAACAACACAACTATAGTAGATGATAGCTATAGTTCTCGATCGATCGATCGACCGGCTGCTGGCTAGCTGTTGCTCACTCGATCACTCTCCAGGGGACTTGAAGCTTCCTGCTTCACCTTTGTGCTTGTGCAGTACGTACTACGCATCATCAGGACTGACTTGGCTGCTCCTCCTTTTTGCCGTCTTAACAACACAGCCACTAGCTAGCTAGCTACTCCATCCGTCCCAAAATATAAGTATTTTTGATCCTGATATGGTCTCGAAGATAGTAATTTGACTAACAATATCTATAAAAGTGAGATGTTTTAAATAAAAAGAGTTGCATATTATGATAGTTTGTTTAATGATAAATCTAGTAATATCAACTTTGTATGATTGATTTTTCATTTTTTTTTTTGTTATTGATGGTCAAAGTTAAAAATGTTTGACTTATTGTTATGCTAAAAATGCTTATATTTTGGGACGGAGGGAGTAATGATCAGCTGCAATAATACTGTATACCACTGCATATATATGCAATTTGCTGAATTATTGAAGTCGATCGTATGTACTAGCATATGTGTGCTTTGGTAGCTGCTAGCTAGCTATATCTGATGCTATATGAATCTTGGAAGGAAAACATATACATGCATGCATGCACTAGTAAGTACAGGGCAGACATGAATTGGTATCATGCACTTTGTTCAGTTCCCTGATCTGATCATCATCAGTAATGTGATGTGTACTAGATAGCACTTTGAAAAGGGAGAGCTACCGTGTTTAGTTCCAAACTATTTCTTCAAACTTTCAACTTTTCCATCACATCAAAATTTTCCTACACACATAAACTTCTAACTTTTTCATCACATCGTTCCAATTTCAACCAAACTTTCAGTTTTGACGTGAACTAAAACACACCCTTAGTTCATGGCAAGATCGATCGATCGGTCGAGCTCCATGCATGTGTGTGAAACAGCAACCTTAGCTCGAATTAAAGGGTGATCGATTTGACACGCGCGGTTTCCGAGGAGAGAAATATCAGCTGATGAGCGCGTGTGGATGCAGAGATCGATCGAGATAGATAGAGTGCAGCTCGAGCTGGAGAGCACCATATGTATGTATGCAAGCAGAGCCACTCACAGCCGCCTGCTATTCTAGTTTAGATTCACTGATCATCACCTCACCTCACCTACCTCGCCGCTAGCTGCTTCAGCCGATCCAGGACCATATGTATGCATCTGCAGTTGCATTGCACCTAGAAATTAAATCAATTAACCCAGGATATAATATATATACATGCATACACTTAGTGATACATGTAGGCCATTTACACTGCAGAAGCTTTAGGATGAATGAATGATCTTGTTCCTGATCTAATTATGATGATCAGGTGAGCCGTGAGCGGCTATTGGCTCTCACACTCTGACCAGCGCTTTAGCTGTAAGCGACCTCACCTAGCTATACCTACCTCCATTGTTGCCCCATGATGAGCATGCCTGCTCTAGCTTAGTGGCTCACTTCGTCCCAACACTTACATACTACTGCTAAGAATCTGATCGATCTAAGACCATGTTTGATACAGCTCCAGCTCTAGCTCCACCTCTCCTGGAGCTGAGGTTCAGCCAAACAATTTCAGCTTCATCTAAGATGAGAGCGGAGCTGGGTGGAGCGCTCTCACAGAATGAACTAGAGATGTGGAGCTAGATTTTGGGCGCTCCACAACTCATCCACTCCATACTTAATTTCTGAAGCTAAATTTTAGAGTTAGAGCTCTACCAAACAGGGCTTAACAATACTAACAATACTATATCAATTCACTGCTACAAGGAGTGAAGTACTCCCTTTGTATTGTACCTAAATATAATTAAGCAGTTCTAGCCTTCTAGGTTGTTTAGGAATGATTCCCTTTCAGTCATTTGAATGGTCAAATTTTGAAATTTTAAGTTACTATAAGTCTATACTACTCCCTCCGTTTCACAATGTAAATCATTCTAGCATTTCCCATATTCATATTAATGTTAATGAATCTAGACATATATATCTATTTAGATTTATTAACATCAATATAAATATAGGAAATGTTAGAATAACTTACATTGTGAAATGGAGGAAGTACTTGAATTCCTTTTCTAAGCATCTGGATGGGCTGAAATGGTTAGATTCCCATGCATTGGAATCGGTGCGTCCCTTAAAAATACTTATAACGTGTATAAAACTTGAATCCTAGAAATACTTATACTAAATTGTAGTACTCCCTCTGTCCCAATATATATAGCAACTTTGGACCGGATTTAAGATTCATAGTACTAGAATATATCAAATCTGGTCCAATGTTGCTATATATTGAAACGGAGGGAGTACTTGGTATTATTTTTTCTTTTTGTTATTTTTAGGAATGGAGAGGTTGGGAGAGAGAGAAGGATATCTAGCAGGAGGATATCCTACTTCCTACCTAGCCAGCATGCATGTACAGGGCAAAGGGCAGCAGTTGGATGGATCATGGATGGATGGATGGATGATTGGATGCAGCTGACACTGTGCCACGCTTGCTCCTACTAGAAGCAACGCGTGCAGCATATTCATCCATCAGCTAATGCGATGTGAGGCGCCGAATATTCATCTCTCCACCGGGCGGCCACCAGTGGATCGGAGCCCGTTCTTTTCTCCAACAAGAGTTGAATGAAGATAAAGATTTTCATAACACATTTTTTAAAGTGCTAAGCGATATATTTTATGTGAAAACATTCTATATGAAAGTTGCTGTAAAATATCATATTAATCTATTTTTTAAGTTTGTAATAATTAAAACACAATCAATCGTGAGTTAGTACTATCTCGTTTTACGTAAAAAAAACTTAATATTTATCTTCAAAGAAAAGAACACCACTTAACTGTTGTTGCTGCTGCTCTCATTGTGAGCACCAACGTACGACCAATTCAGATTCAGCTTAGCTATAGCCCAAGGTGGTGTAGTATGGTACACATGCATGTACTGCAACTCTGCAACCAATACGATCCAGATTTTCAGAGTACAGTACAATTATTGTTGCTACCAAGTCGGCCATGCATGCCGGTCGATCGATCGATCTCGGCTTCGGCACTTTTAGTTTGTAGAGTAGAATTAAAACGTGCTTGAATTGATCATGTGATGAAGTACAGCGTGGACTCCATGCTTGCATCAGATGATCTCAGGTTGGCTCCTTACATTCCCAGTAGGCAGATTTGTATGTATGTATGTATGTCTACCTGCTGCAACCAAGGCCCAGGTAGAAAGACCCAGGCCCATCTAGATAGAATACAGGAAGCAGAAGACCAAAGGTTGACTACTTGGGTCACAACAACTCGTACTATTCTCCTTGATGGACATATTGTCTCAAAACTCTACAAAAACTGGGGATCCATAATTAATTTTCAGCAATAGATATTACAAGTTAAACTTATACACAGCTGGTTCAACATCGGAGCTGAGTTTTTTTTTTTTTTTGGTTATCCACAATTTTAGAAACTTAACAGCTTGTTCGGCAACTCGAGAGAAGGGGATTGGGAATTTACACGAGGAAATTGATGGTGAGATTAAGAAGGAAATTTGATTTTTAATCTCAATATCTTGTTTGGTAGAAGTGATGGAAATTGATAAGGAGTTTAGTTGGAGATTAAGTCATTAATGACAACGGATGGCTAAAATTTATTTAGGCAAAGTAAAGGAGGAATTCTCGCCCAATTACCACATCTACCTTCTCACCCAATTACCACATCTACCCAGGTATTCAAAAGAGGGAGTTTCTTTCTCAATTCTCCATTCCTATCCCACCAAAATTCCCATGTCTCCCAACCAAATAAAACAACCCTCCAACGATTAATAGCCTCATCCCTCTAAACTCCCAATCCCTCCTAAAAAACTCCAACCAAACAGGCCGTAAATGGCATCCTGGGAAGCATCAAGAGACAACCAAAATACGTCTGTTCCAACAAATATATATACAGATACCCCATCCAAACCGGAAGCTCTTGGGCTACTTCTTAAAACACCAGACACACATACAGCGCATGGAAGCTTCGTGTGATATCATGCACTACCAAAGACAAAGCAACAGGAAGCGTGTTTGGAATTACACAGATGATCCAGGACCTTTAGATAGAATACAGGAAGCAGAAGACCAAAGGTTGACTATTCTCTTTGATGGACGTATTGACTCAAAACTCTACAAAAACTGGGGATCCATAATTAATTTTGAGATAATCCCTTATATGCCACTGAAAATTGCTCTGATCCCTTATATACCATTGAAAATTGGCTCTTCACTTATATGTCATTGATCCAAATTTGCACACCCTCTCATGCCACTCCCGTCAGTTGACCGTGTGTTGACCGTTAATTCTCAAGGAAAAAAGACGTATTTACCCTTCTGAGTATAGGGCATGCCTAACAACTCAGATAGGGTAAATATGTCTTTTTTACTTGAGAGTTAACGGTCAACACATGGTCAACTGACGGTAGTGGCATGAGAGGGTGCGCAAATTTAGACCAATAGCATATAAGGGAAGAGCCAATTTTCAGTAGTATATAAGGGATCAGACCAATTTTCAGTGGCATATAAAGGATTAAACTTATACAAGTTGCCGAACCAGCCGTTAAGTTTCTAAAATTGTGAATAACCAACAAAAAAAAAAACTCAGCTCCGATGTTGAACCAGCTGTGTATAAGTTTAACTTGTAAGATCTATTGCCACTGAAAATTGGTAGAGGTGATGCAAATTGATAGGGAGTTTAGTTGAAAATTAGGTCATTAATGACAACGGATGGCTAAAAGTTGTTTCGGCCCGTTTGGTTGAGGGGAGTTTTTAGAAGGGATTGGGAGTTTAGAGGGATGAGGCTATTAACTGTTTTGTTTGGTTGGGAGACATGAGAATTTTAGTGGGATGAGGATGGGGAATTGAGGAATAAATTTCCTCCTTTTCAATACCTGGGTAGGAGGTGGTAATTGAGAGGGAATTCCTCCTTTACTTCTCCTAAACAAATCTCAGCCATCCGTTTTCATTAATGACCTAATCTCCAACTAAACTCCCTATCAATTTCCACCACCTCTACCAAACAAGAGACTGGAATGAAAAATCAAATTCCCATCTTAATCTCACCATCAATTCCCTCGTGTAAACTCCCAATCCCCTTCCCTCAAGTTGCCAAACAAGCCGTTTAGGCAAAGTAAAGAAGGAATTCTCTCCCAATTATCACCTCCCAGGTATTCAAAAGGAGAGAGTTTCTTTCTCAATTCTCCATTCTCATCCCACCAAAATTCCCATGTCTCCCAACCAAACAAAACAACTTCCCAATAATTTATAGCCTCATCCCTCTAAACTCTCAATCCCTCCTAAAATCTCCAACCAAACAGGCCGTAAATGGCATTCTGGGAAGCATCAAGAGACAACCAAAATACGTCTGTTCCAACAAATATATATACAGATACCCCATCCAAACCGGAAGCTCTTGGGCTACTTCTTAAAACACCAGACACACATACAGCGCATGGAAGCTTCGTGTGATATCATGCACTACCAAAGACAAAGCAACAGGAAGCGTGTTTGGAATTACACAGATGATCCAGGACCTTTACCCTGGCGCACATGGTAAACAAATTGTACTTCATGGTAGTTCAATGCACAGGGTCGCTCTGAATAGCTTCCCAAGCAACAATTATTTGCGCATTCATCATTTGCGCATTCATACTGTCCACTGATTCTGAAGTTCCAGTTCTATTAACCCAACTTGACCGCCTTGAATGTGTGCCAGCTCGTCCTTCCATGAGATCAGCTGGAAGGTCGTCCCTGCTCAGATCTGGGGATGCATGTGTTAGTCTACCCTCTTTCTCATCCAAAAAGCCCCCGAGACCTGCTTCCAAGTCCCTGATATCAGCTGCTGTCCTCGGTTCATCCCAAGGCACCGGCTTCCTGCCCATTTCAAGATCCCCAACAGGTTTGCCCATGTTGGGGCTCATAAAACCTCTTGATGCTACACGGGTTTGCTGTAGCCCATGCTCAACTGTGACCCTTGCCCGGAAATTGTTCTTTGAAGGAGGAATACGGCTGCAGAATATCTCTAGAAAGTTGTTCAGAACACCTCTATTATACGGGTTAGCCCGTCTATCGTAGCGATACCTGAAGTTCTCATAAGTTGTCTGCAAAAGAACAGGGCTACATGATTAGCTAATGAATTGAAATCGTTGTGTTTAGGAAATTAATGCTGAATCGAACTAATACCTACCTGGTTGGTGCTCATCAAATAGCAATGGAAGACAGAAAGACCACCGACAAACCATACACAAAGGAAGCAGTAGATGATCAAAACGATTGAGGCTGGTGTCTTTAGCATTGCCTTCCAAACTGACAAACTCTCAGCATTTCTAATCTTGATTATGTACACCCAACAGAAAGCAAATACGTAGAGGCAGAGTAACGTGGTCGAGAATACAAACATGTAGAAGAACCGATAATTACGCTGCACCAAATATGCTTTATGATTAGGCTCAAGTTGATTTGAAGAGAGCTCAATGAAAAGCACTGGAAGAATAACTCCAAACAAATACGCACATGTCTTTCCTACGATAAGGATAGGTACAGAACTGCTGGAAAAACATGATACTTACAAGTCCTATGCATTGGCCAACCCATGGACAGTGATGATCAAACCGTTCCACACAGTTGTTGCATATCGAACAGTGTGAGCATCGAGGTGGCCGGTAAAGCATGCATGTGTCACAGTATTTAATCCTCACACTGATTCCGTTTACAATGACATCCTTTGTCCGAGGCAGACGCAATTGTTGTGGAGTCTGAACTCCAGAATCATTGCTCCCATCAAAGCCTTCAGGCTCAGGAGGATGAGTGTTACGAGGTATAATACCAGGATCTCTACCAGAAGTAAGGAGAAGCAGCGTCAAATCCTATAAAATGAAAACAAATTAGTTATTTGTATATTTTGAAAATGTATAAACCTTAGAAATACATGCAGAAAAAATTATGAAAAGCAGCCATGGTCAGTGCAAGATCTGGGACACTAAATGAAACCATTTCAAGGGAGATGTGATGGCTAAGAATTCCACTGCTTATTATTATAAGATGTGAAGAAAAGAAATAGTGACTGTACAAGTATGCTTACATAAACGGTGAAGACAACCACCACTACCATCACCGAGATACCCCAATCACCGGGAAAGTCATCAATGAGGTGTCTGGCGACAAACACGCAGAAGGCCACCACTGGTGCAACGATGAGGAACATAGTGAGAAATATGGATCTCACATCAGGCCCAAATATAAACCTCCCTCGCAAGAAGAATTCCTTCAAAATACAAAACATAAATGGATACCATCAGAACTCCATCAAATCCAATTGCAAGCACTCACAGCAAACATAATATTTGTTTTTCGTGCAATATTCAGACAACTTAAATAACAACAGAGAGAAGCTCTCCCCTGTATGGAGGACCTTACGCTTATATTGTGGCTATCGGCTTTTAGGTTAAAGCTGAAGCTCACCAAAGCAGGGCCTGATGGCATTTCAAAATTCCACTGGATTATCTCCGAGTTTGTATGCTAAAGAAGTACAAGCTGACCAATGACTAACAAATTTCTATCTAGAACATGTTGTTACCAAGCCAAATGCCCAAATGTATAAGGAAATAAAATGCAATATATTGTAGAGCTCAAGTCACACTCACATGACACAGCTCATCAAAATATTTAGCATGAAGACCAGCGTATATCTTAAGAGTTAGCTACAAGATTTGTTGGTCCACTAGCAAATGCAGATCTCGATTCTGAATCATGTCAAGTGAAAAACAAAAGGCAGAACCAAATGTATCACAAGATGAGGTACAAAATTTCTGCAGAAAAAAGTCTTAGAACTTATGAAACCGTTAACTTCTAAATTTAGCTAAAGTCATGAACTCATGATTATCAGTTTATAATTGATAGGCAATATCTTACTTGTATAACTTCGAACTGTGCACAGATGCTCGCTTCATTCCTATTTTGACTAGACGAATCGTTTTCAACTAGCATAGACATTCTCACCATAGATACTGAACATGATTATTAAACTGGCAGATAACAGAACAACTCCAGCTCAAATCTATCAATTTTCCTCTTAATAACGGCTCCCCTTTCCTACACATGGTCATGTAAGCTAAAAATGACAAAACAAATAAGAGCAAAACCAATATCGATGATATTGGGACCTATGTTTCCAGCTTCTAATGACAACACAAGTGTTCATAACTGTCACAGCACACTAATACAGAGTTCATAAACAGTCATTTCCCAATCAGGTAGCAAAAGAGTGCGATTTCTCCCAAAATCGAACACCAGGTCCTCCAATCGCGCTGTAGGAGCTCCAAAAACGTAAACCGAAACCCCACCACCAAATCACATAAAAAACGAGTAATTCCCCCAGCCAATCCCTCAGATAGCACTCCCATCTCACCGATCACTGCGCATAGTGCACCCGCTAAGTACAGATCCAGCTCCAGCTTCACCCCGCGGCAAAGGCGAGAGAGAGAGAGTGCTGTCGTGTGTGTGTGCTTACGTTGCTTCCGCGCCAAACCTGGTAAACCCTAGGCTGGGCCGGCGTCGCGGGCGGCCGCATCGGAGCGAGATGGCTGCGGCACGTACATCCCGCCGCCGCCGCCGCCGCTGATGCTGATGCCGCAGGGCCCCCTCAACCAAACTCCTCGTCAACGACCGGTGAGCCCGCCCGACTGAACCGACCAACAGCGGCGATGGTCCCCCACTCACCACCACCACCACCACCGTGGCCTACTCCGCCGCCGCGCCGCAGCCGAGACGGGCCCCCCGCGACGAGGAGGTGGGGGTTGAGGGGAGAGGGGAGAGAGAGAGAGAGAGGAAGGGGAAAAGGCGAAGGTCTTCGGGGTGGGGTTGGGGTTGGGGGGGTGGAGGTGGGTCGCGTCGGGCGGCAGCGCAGCGCAGCGGCCAAAAGACCGAGAGCGACGTGGTCGCGCGTCGCGTCTGCGGTCCGACGGGGCGGGCGCGCGAGGGTGGGGCCCACGTCTCGGTGGGTGGGGGAAGCAGCATAGTCAGCCCTGTGTGACGTCTTGGTGACGTGTTCTTTTTTATTTTTATTTTTATTATTCATGGGCCGCGAGCCTCTGCCGTTTGGTTTTGGGCCGGGGGCTGCTGGCTGGCTCGTTTCATGCCGCTGCTGCATCCTTGGAACGGCCCGTATTCAAATTAGTTACTCCATCGAGGAAAAAGTCCAATTTAACTCCCTTAGAAAAGTAACTCGAATTTAAATCGTACCCTTAACCAGGAAACCGGGTAGGACGACTCCCCGAATAATTGAAACTGGTATAATTTTAAGGGGGTACTCCCTCCGTCCCATAATATAAAGGATTTTGAATTTTTGCTTGCACTGTTTGATCATTTGTCTTATTCAAAAAAATTTCAGAATTATTATTTATTTTCTTTGTGACTTACTTTATTATCCAAAGTACTTTAAACATAATTTTTCGTTTTTTATATTTGCAAAAAAAATTAAATAAGGCGAGTGATCAAACATTACAAACAAAAACTCAAAATCCCTTATATTATGGGACGGAGGGAATACAAACTAGATTCGGCCGACTTTAAGAGAGTCAAAGTGGACTTCTTCCACTCCATCAACGACGCCGCGGAGGAGGTGGAGGCCGCCGCCGGGAGAAGAGTCGCCGCAATGGGCTGTACAATGGGCCGTTTGGCCTGTTACTTTTACTTGTCATTTATTTCTTCCTTCAGCAGTGAGTTATGTCCAGGGAAGCAAAAATTCTCACTGCATCTTCATGGAAGTGAAAGCCATATGGAAGCAAAATAAAAGTTGACGTATCTTGTTTCGTAAGAAGTGAAACTGTAGCACAATCATCATGTTATCATGTTGGAGGGAAGCTTGAACTATATGTGTTTCCAGTTTAACAACAAAAGCTGACAACTATGGTCTATCCAATCTAGCAACAAGAGAACTTCATAAAATCACCTAGAGAATCCCCTTAAGAAGGATAATCAGGTATAAAGGACTTAACAAGATCTGTAATCACCTTGGATGAATTTTTTTTGTGACTGTTACAAGTTTATTCTCCCTTCAATTCCTTTTGGGACAAATAGAACACTTCAATGCTTCTTAATTAATACTAAGTGCAACTAGTACATGCACTTATATTAGGACGGAGGGAGTAATAAGCAAACTTATGGTTTATAAATCATCAATTATGACTATTACATCCAACTTGAAGAACTGCAGAGACTACAAATTAATCATCTTCCAGCTAGCCAGTTTTTATCTAAAAACTTTGAAGGAAAAATAAAAACGAAGGCATCAGGTATCCACTCAAGCAAACTCGAGGAATGCAAAGATAAGGTACCATTAAGCAAATCAAAGATAATCGATATCATTGCACTGCGGAAGTAATAAGCATCATTGCCTAGAGATTGCCTGCAATATAAATGGGACGTCGCCGGTAGAGATCAAAGCATCACATGACAAAAAACTGGAGACAACAGCGCGGTTTTGTCCTTCCCAGAATTACATAAAACCGTTCACTGTTAAATTTGTCATTGTTCACATGTTCAAAGGAAGCTAAGTGAAAAAAAAAAGAGGCATTTGATATAAGTAGTCCACTTCAGGTGCTGCCATGCTACTGCATCTCAAACCGTTTGGCGATGATCACGCTCATGTCAAGGAACCTCTGAGCGCAGTTGGTCAGGCAAGTCGTTTCCCCGGAGCTGAACTTGCTTCCTGGAGTGCTGGTGATGCACTTGTCCCAGCACACGCTTGTGAGCTTGCCGACCATCTCGCTCACCATTGCCTTCTGCTGCTCTTGCTGCAGAGTTATATTCAGGTAAGAATCAGCTGTGAACTTATAAGAGATATCTAAAGGGTCAGCATCAACTGAGCATACTAGTTATAGTTGACACACAAGAAACAGATTTCTCCTATGCTCATCAATCCCAACATCAACATATATGGTGCCATGTTTTAAAATAGCATGGGCCTATGCATTAAACAAAACTATGGCGAGAAAAAAAAAACATATGTAGAATAATCGTGCATAATTGGTTTGTTCACGGCAGGATTTTTCTAGTTCTATGAAGCATGATGCAACTGTAGAGAAATTAAGCAGCCATGACTGTGTTGCTTCGAAGGATCATTCCTTCAAATATTTTGATATAACTAGGTGGTCTACATGTACATGGAGATTTCAATGAACCAGATAAGGAACCATCAGTTCCAATCAAAACATGTGACAGTGGAGAACTAATCCTCTCTTATGAAAGAGATATGTTATCGATAATTAAACGGTGTGTAGGCTCGACAATCCTGAATCCCCACACTAGAGGACTGTAAATGCCCCAACTGAGCAACCTACTCATGAATAACTTAACAAATATTCTCATGAACAAATCACATCACATCCTTCACTCTGCATCGTCATGCTTCGTCTAAACAGAAAACATTCAGATCCAGCGCTACCCTAATCGCACCAACAAAAGTAAAGTGGGACAAATCCCATCCCACTTTCACAACACAAAACGCATAGAGCTAAGCAGTCGGTGCTCGGTGAATCAATCACCCACATGACCAAAAATACACCGAGACGGAGCCCTAAAATTCAGCAACAGAGTAGCACACGCCCCCACGGCACCACACGAGATCATGAGCCGCGGCAAGGAGCACTCACCTCGATGAATCTCTGCATCTCGGCGGAGTTCTCCATGGCTCCGAGCCTCCAAAAACCTAAAACCCTAGCTACGCTTTTGCTTGGAGCCGACGAGAAGGGGAGGAATCGCGCAGCCGCCGCCGCCGTCTTGGTTGGTATATCTATCTCCACGAAGCGGCTTTATTGGGCCATATACGGGCCCTTACCGCTACCGGGCCGGGACCTACAAGATGGGCCTCCACTTGATCTAGGCCCAACGTGAGCCCGTCTTCAAGACGGAATATTCGGTGTCCGAAACGGAATATCCATCCGAATGTTTTCGCCTCCCGCAACGGCGGAACATTCCAGCGCCGTGATGTCTCTTTGTCTAAAAATATTCAAATCCTTTCTTCGCGTCAACCAACCAACCACCGCAAGGTCCACGCCTCCTCCACCAATGGCGCTCGCGGTCGCGGCGGCGACGGCCCGCGCGGCGGCGCTGTGCAGGATCGTGGCGTGCGCGTCGTCGTCGTCGTCGGCGGCGGCGGGGCGACGGGGGGAGGCGCGGGGCGGAGAAAGCTGCCGTTCTCGCTGGCGGAGCGGGGGATGGTGGTGGGGGGGCACCGAGGGATGGGGATGAACGCGGTGGGGGCGCCGCCGGGGGCGCGGATCGAGGCGGTGAGGGAGCGGGAGAACACGCTGCTCTCGTTCGGCCGGGCCGCCGCGCACGCCGCCGTCGCCTTCGTCGAGTTCGACGTCCATATATATATATGCAGCGCAGCCGAGTTCGACGTACGTGCTTCCATTTCCACGTTGTTGGTAGTACCTGTGTTTGTTTTGGACTTTGAATTGGATGTCAGTTTAGGCTTTGGATTGGTTGGTTTTGACACCGCAGCATCGCAATGCAAGATTTGGAAGCTAGCGTGTGTATGACTTGGATGTAGCTATTGATTGGTTTGGTGCTGGACATGAATTTGCTAAGTACACAAGTATATTGCAGCAACGTTCTAGCCAGGGAACTACATGGGACAAGCCTCACAAGTAGGAGTATCAATGTAATCGCATTTAACCAGGATCTAGATGCCACCATGCTAAATTGGTCAAGAGTGAAGAATGGAGCGATTTTAGGTGTATGTTTTGCAGGGATGTAGTTATCCATTAGGCAGGTGCTAGGATTTGAAGTTGCAGTATCAATTTAATCGCATTTAACTAGGATCTAGATGCCACCATGCTAAATTGGTCAAGAATGAAGAGTGAAGTGATTTTAGGTGGATGTTTTGCAGGGATGTAGTTATCCATTAGGCAGGTGCTAGGATTTGAAGTTGCAGTTCTTGTTTAGAAAAAGAAAACACGAATATTAGGGAATGACCTAATAGGGGTGAGGCTTCAAACCTAGGTCATCTAACCCACCATCTTATGGAGCTAGCCAGAAGACCCATGGGTGTTTCTCGCAGTTCTTATTTAGAGCTGAGGAGTTTCTTAATACATTGCCAACTACTCATAGATCATATTGCATTGGTGAAATTAAGTCGTTGGCACTGGGCCAGCAATTAATAGGATTCATTCTCTTCCAATTTTTTGGATTGATACAATTGATGTCTGTTTGAGCATACAGGTATCCTGATGTACTGATTACCCTTTTGCCTTGCAGGTTACAAAAGATGGCTGCCCAATAATCTTCCATGATGACTTCATCCTAACACAAGAAACTGTATGTTCCTTTCTGCTCATTCTCTTCATTGTTATGCTCTGTTTACGTGGTACCCTGTTCATCTATGGCATGAAGAGCGCCTGAATCTTGATTGTTCTTGCAAGATGTGTAGGATGCAGTATATGCAAAGCGTGTTACTGATCTTCTCTTGGAAGAATTTCTTTCATATGGGCCACAAAAGAACTCCCATGAGGTGATTTACTCCTTTTTTGTTGGCTTCTGGTGTGCCAAGTTCATGGTTATGAATGCATTTTTGAGATGCCATTTTGTAAACTTGCCCTTATATTGATTGTTCAGATCTCCAAGCCATTGCTTAGACGGACCAGAGATGGTAGAGTTGTTAACTGGAGCGCAAAAGATGATGATTCCCTTTGCACATTGCAAGAAGTCTTTGAACGTGTCAGTCCTCGTCTAGGATTTAACATTGAGCTAAAGTTTGATGATGACATCTTCTATGAAAGGAGTCAACTTGACCGTGCGCTTCAAGCTGTATTGCAAGTATGGTTTGTTTCCTTTGTTCATGTCACACGATATCAATTAATTCACATTCAGTAATTTGGTCACTGTGAGGTGATGACCATAACACCATCATATGCTTTTTGATAGGTTGTTTCTCAGTATGCAAGCAATAGGCCTGTATTTTTCTCGACCTTCCATCCTGATGCGGCAAGGATTATGAGGGAACTTCAGAGCTTATATCCTGTAAGTATTATTTGAAACCTCTCATATTACGTATATGAATTGTAAGGTCAAAATGTCAAATGTTTCCTCAGCATTTTAACTAGCTGTAATTTCGCTAGTTTCTTTGACACAAGTGAAGAAAAGAAAAAAGAACATCTTACATTAGCAGGTCTGTAACTTCCAAACTGAGAATCAAAACCTATAAACCTTGTGCAGAACAATCAGGTTGCAAACTCGTGATGCACTTGTGTTTCAGCCTTCTTATTACACCATATATCTTTCGGGATGTAGAGGCCGAGTTTTATTTAATCCATTATCTAAAAAAAATTACACCATATATCTGGTAGTTACTTGAGAAGAAATGATCATACGTAGAAGAAATTGAAGCACACCCAATAATTTAAACACAGCAGACTCTAAATACCTTCTTATGATGAGAAGTGGCCGATTACAAATTTTCATTGACCCGCAAAATGGATGAGAAATGTATGTAAATGCAGACAGCTTCAGTGTAAACCAATGTTTTCTTATTTCTTTTAGACTGACATTTTCAGATGTTAGATTGTACGGTTTTATATCCAATCCGGATTTGTAACCATTAGAATAGGTCTTATCATCATCCTTATTTCTTGCACTCTTGCATTAGGTACTCTTCTTAACAGAAGGAGGAACAGCTCAACACAAAGATTCAAGAAGGAACTCACTTGATGAAGCCATCCGGGTCTGCCTAGAGTACGAGTTGCATGGACTTGTATCAGAGATAAGAGGGGTTTTAAAGAATCCCTCTGCAGTCCTTAGAGCAAAAGAGTCCAACCTTGCACTTCTGACCTATGGGCAGCTCAAGTAAGCAGCATATTTGCCTAGTGTTCTTTCTGTTATGTTGGCGCTGCTCTTTTTTTTTTCCCCTCAATCATCTTTATTCGTGGGTTTGCTGGTGGATTTGCAGTAATGTGTGGGAGGCTGTGTACATCCAGTATTTGATGGGCGTAAATGGCGTCATTGTTGATCTAGTGGAGGAGATCTCAAATGCTGTGGCAGATTTCAGTAAACCAGTCCTCAATCAGAGCATGCTAGGGAGTGGTGTCGACTTGGTTGGAGCAAAGCATCAGGCCTTCTCACAGCAGCAGCTGGGTTTCTTGCTCCGTCTTATACCTGAACTGATCCAGCAACCACACTGATAATACATAATACCCAAGACCAAGAAGTGGTTCAATTGGCTGAGTTTTGAGAGGTGTTTCAGGCCCTTGTCTTCAGTTGACCATTCAGATGAACTTACACTAGTTAGAACTTACAAGATCAAAAGATACTATAGCATTGTTCTGTATAGAATCAAAACTCCACTCATCATTGGCTAATTCCGTTACTGCCGATCGTCGGCCATAGCTTTGTTGCAGATATGTTCATCACAACTTTACCAATATACACGTACAGCAATGTATTGCCACGCTTTTACAACCCAGAGCAGTGTATTTCAGCGGGTTGGGCTGCTTTCATATGATCTGTAAAATGTTGAGTTGTGATATCCTGTTTGCAGATTCACTCTGTTTCCTCTGTGTGCCCATTGCTTTCTTGCAGTAGAACTGTCAACTAAGCTGCAGGCACAACAGAAGAATCTTATCTGAAGGCAACACACAACACGTACAGTTTACTGAATGGCATGGCAAGTTGTGAAATCTCTTCAGCAAGAAATTAGGACGTTCTCACGTGCAGCTCAATACGATTAAGGGGGTGTTTGGGAACTAGGGACTAAACTTTAGTCGCTCTCACAAAAACATAAGTCCCTACCCTGGGGACTTATGTTTTTTGAGAGACTCTCTCCCAAACACCCCCTAAGCCTGTTCCAGTCACAAATTTATACTGCAAAAACAAAGCAGGAAGCAGCAGATTGTGCGTGTGCAGGACATGTCTGACAATCAGGCATTTCATTTTCTCTCTGCAATGTACACAGATTTGAGAACGTGGGGATGACTGCTCATTGCCCCCATGGCGACCTCGACTGAATCACTGATGAACCAACAATTGCTTCATTCATGCTGTGCCCCCTTCTCTGAACCTGGACAGAGGAAAGCTGTTTGCAGATTGCAAGAGATTATGTGGTCTTTATTAATATACAGTATTTCAGATCTCATCGCCTTGTGCGACCTGGCAATTAAAGAAAGAGAAATATGATCTTGATGAATGGTGAAAGAATCAAAGAAATACTAGCTACACCTATCACTGTCCGTGTTCTCCGATTTGTCCCTCCACAGGGTTTGCTTAATCTGGTTTAGATGTATACAAACCCTGCGCCACCGACGCGTCGGCGAGCAGAGCCTGACGGGAGACCGGAGACGGCAATCCATCAAGCAAACAGCAGCAGCGTGGCAGTCGACGGCGGTGGTGGATCTAGGTCTTAGGTAGGAAAAAAACGGAGCGGATAGTTTCGTTCTGCTCCGGAGGAAAAGACTACACGTATCTTTTGAAACGGATAATTCTCGCATAATTTGGATATTGATACGGATATGATATTGTGGTTTCCAACGGGTACGGATAATAATATAAATATCTCATGAACTGCTATTCGGATATACTTACTCTATTTCTCTATAACTCTATGACCTTCAATCTATATTTTTAGATTTTAAATAGTAGTACATATTTTAACATTAGTCCACACTATTAATATTATTTAAATTTTGAATGTTTTTATAAATTATACTATATTTTATATAAAGAAACTAATTATATATGATGATATTTGTTTATATTAGAAGTTGAGGTGGTTTCTGTGTTTCGAGAAAAAATATTTCCTTATTCATATTCAAGATAATTCATATTTGTTTCTGTATCCGAGCTATTCGTATTTGTTTTCGTATCTAAAAAAGAAAATATAAAGACGAATATGATATGAGCATTCGTCAGTATTAGCTCCGTTTTCATCAGGGACTTTTATGCGAAAATATTTGGACCGCTACGTTCGACTTAGTTAGGGGGTTTTTGTGTAAAACATCCTTTCGTTATCAATGGCCCAAAATCAAATGAGGGGTCATCTTGCAAAATACAAAAGGGGAGATACTACGCCGTTGGATCTAACACGAACGGCTCAGATATTCAGCTTTCCTTCCTCCTCCGCTCCCGTAATCCCCGCCGCCGTCTCTCTCCTCGCTCCGGCGGGTTGGCCGGTCGCCGGAGCCGCCTGCCCTGCCCTCTCCGGCCGGCGGGAACCCGCCATTCTCGCTGGCGGAGCGAGGCGATGACCGAGGGATGTGGGTGAAGGGCGGCCCGGCCGCAGAACGGGGGATGAATGCGGTCGGGGACGCCGACCGCGGCGGTGGCTAGGGTTGGGGAACTCCCTGCTGCTCTCCTTCGACCGCGCCGCCGTTGCCCGTCGTCGAGTTGGGCGACGACCAGGGGCAGGTATACATGCCTCGTTCCCCATCATTTCCTGCCAATTTTGTACCTCTTCTGTTCAGATGTCGTCGTAGTGATCGTAGTGTGGTTTGATCAGTTTGATCAATGTTGATTGTATGGAAGAACACCCAGAGGCCTTCATAAATTTGGAGCTATAATGATTTGGTGAATTGATTGGTGTGATGATAACTGACTACTAACTCTAAGATGGAGATCATAATAAATTGCTAGTTTGCTACTGCACATTTTCTGTGCTAGTTCTTGGCTTACTACACATTAACAATGCAAAAGAAAGCAGGAGGCGTCAGCAGCAGCAGCAAGTGCTTGTGCAGTACATGTGCTTGCTCAGGTGGCTACAAAGGTCGGACACACTTGTGGATCGCAATAGCTCTCTCTTAAGTCCTAAGGAACTATATATGGTTCTACATGTCCCCAAATCACAGGCATTTTTTCTCTGCAAAGTACAGGTTCAAGCACATGGACCTGATTGCTCATTGCCTCGCCCTGCCGACCTCAACCGAATCATTGATGAACCGCCAAGTGTTTCTTTCATGTGGCACTTCAATAAACATGGACCGGGAAAAAGATGTTTTGCAAATTGCAAGTGACTCACTCCACATGCATTTTTGGTCAGCACAAAAGAAAGCAAACACATCTGCTTATGCTGCTGCTGCTGCACTTGTGATTGTTCTTCCTTCTTTAATATTTCAGCTCTCTCACTAAAGAACGAAATGGTCTTGAGGAGGAGCCTCACAACAGCTGAAACAATAGACTGCCTATCACTGTCTGTCCTCTCTGATTTGTGCCTGCAGGGTTTGCTTAACCCGGTTTGGATTATATAAACTCTGTGTGAACAGCATGTCGGTGATCGAATGCCGCGCCTATCAGCAGACGACAATGGAGGAAAGGAAAGGGGAGGATCGTTGGTCAATCCATCTCAGGGCTCCTCTGGCTTCCCTCAAGACAAAGGCATCAGGCTAATTTATCTTCCCCAACCCTTGCCTGGATTCTTGATGGGGTCCTTGGCTTCTTTCAGCTCCCAATAATTTCCTACTAGTAGCAATAGACAAGTGGGTGCCCCTTTGTAGATAGACCATAGACGGCCAAGGGTTACAGAGTTGCTTCATGGACAAGGCCAACACAGATTAGTCAGAGGCATGCACCCCCACTCCAAAGGCATTGACAGTGGGCTGCACTGTGTGGGGGCTATGAAAGCAACCTGAAAAGGGATTTTTCATGGTGTGGTGCAAATGTGATGCATCATGCTTTGAAGAAAAGGATGCTAATTCAAGGCTTTAGCTTTCACTAATGGGGGTTTTCAATTCCTAATGTTCACATTGCTATGGTGGTGTTGTGAGTAAAAACTGTGCTGTGATGCTGAACGGGAGATGGCTTCCTAGGGGGGAAAATTTCTGAATTTCCATATCTTCCTATGATTGATCTTTACCTACCTCCGATGGGTAGATTGCTTTCTTGATTGCTTGCTTGCTTATTCTCTGCAAGATTTGAGGTTTTTCTTTTTGTTGAAGGAAGAAGTGTGACATCACCTCACGCTAGATTTGATTAGACTTGATGAACGACCCCCTCCTAATTCATTAACACATCAGGATCTCTAAATCCATATGTTCTCACTGGTCCAACCTTCAAGGCTTCAAAAAACAAATGAAAAATCTGGTCATGACATTGCGTGTTGTTCAACCGATATCGTTGACAACAAATCGACAAATAACATATTATCAATTGCTAGTATTTTGGTACCTGCGCTTTTTTGTTGTCAACCATGGTCAATTTATGGATTCTGTCAAGTGTCAACAATATTGCCTAGTGCTTGCCCTAAGTGTTGAAGGTGACCTGTTGCTTGGCCAGCCAAACTTCTGCCTAACCCTGTCCCTATTTGTGAACTGAAATCTGATTGTATGCATTCATCTTATAGTGGCTTGTTAGTGTATTTTCCTGTTGTTCTCTGCTACTATCTGATTTCTATGCTTTCAAATTTCAGACCCACCATGTGCAGCTATGTACCTAAAATTGGTCAGTTTTTTGCCTTTGATGAAACGATGGTATGGAGTTGTATTTTCTAGTGACCATGAGAAGATTGTAGTTGACATATTCTGTGTATAAGCATTTTGAGGTAGGTAAGAGGACCACGGTATCTTAAGAATATTTTAAATAGTGTAGCTTATTTAGACAGAGTATGTTTTTAGGTTATGGAAGCTGAAAGAGCATTTTTAATCATTTGACTAATGTTTTCAACTATCTAATGAAATCAAATGTTGACATATTTGGCAGGGACAGGTTAAGGAGTTCATCTCCTGCGTGAAGTAAAGGGCTGCCTTGTCCAAACTTTGTTCCTAATTAGCTAAGCTCTATGCTGACTTGTCCCTGATTGACAACTTGACAGGTACATATCTTTTCCTTTTTAAATAAGGGCGTAATGATATTTCCCCCTCTTTTTCAAAGAAAAATTGCACATAAGCTATGTCCTAAGGTGAACCAATTTGTGCATCCTATGTGTTTTGGTTTAGACTTAGATTAGTGGGTCCAAGACAGTAGACGATTAGGTACTGAAGTGCATAGCCTTTACTTCTTCAAGCACACAAACAGAACATTGATATAGATTAACTTTATGATGCTTCAAGCTAAGTAGCTTCTGTTATTGCACAATTGACTGTCACAACGCTGAGGGCTTTTAAGGAAAGATGGTTCCACCGGATCTGATTGTTTGGTTAGTAAGCTTGAAATCCTTTACTTAAAACCCTGTTAACTGAAGAAAACCAAGTCGTCCAGGTCTATTTTGTAAGGAATGTGAGTCATCACTGGCAGACAATTCCAATCAGTGCTTTACAACTGTCTTAGACTTGGCCTGACCTACGATAAACTATTTCTAATACTAAAAACAAGATTACTAAGTCTCCCTGGATCACACTACTCACTAGGTCATGGAATATGCTTGCATTGAAAAAAAAAAAGCATCTTTGTGGCTGCATGCTTGTTGGATATTACCTCCATGTTATAATATATGACGTTGTTAACTTTTTGACCAACGTTTGGCCATTCATCTTATTCAAAATTTTTGTGTAAATATAAAAATATTTATGTCATACTTAAAGAACATTTGATGATAAATCAAGCCACAATAAAATAAATGATAATTATATAATTTTTTTTGAATAAGACGAATGATCAAACTTATCTCAAAAAGTCAACGGCGTCATATATTAAAAAACGGAGGGAGTATATATTAGCAAAAGGATTAAGAAGTGCAACAAGATGAGAAGAGTTAATAGAAAGTCTTGACCCCGAGGCAGGGCAAAGAATGTGACACTACTTGCAAACAGAGAAGAGATGCCATGAAAAGCCAAACACAAAAGATAACTGACCTTTCTCTAGTTGTCACCACAGTATATGCTACTCCCGATTAGAAGCAATTCCTTTGACCAATCCGGCTACGTGAACGCGCTAATTGGCCTGCACTGCCTTGGCTATATTGGATTGCCAAACCTTTATGCAAAAGTGAAAAAAGACCAAATCAAAAGGGGAGAGAAAAATGCCATTGCCACCATGTATGAACATAGGATGAACAAAGGGTAGCCGCAATTTCAGTTATAGTTGAGAATGAACAGAGTTTGTACTTTCTACTCATGGAATCGTATGAGCACCGAGTACGTACCTCATGGTACTTTTCTTGCTTCAGTTGCATTGCCTCAAGAGGCACATAACTAGCTTCTGTTAGATTTTTCCTTCGATTAAAAACCAGCTTCTTCTAGACTACTCTAGATTCTAGAACCTAAGACATACAGGAGACGTTTGGATTATAGCCATTTCTTTTGAATCTTTTTTTTAATACGCAAAAAACTTGCATATCTTTTATATTAAGGAAGGAGTTTGTATACACCGCGCTAACTATAAAAGAGAAAACAACAGAAAAAGGGGAAAACTCAGAAGGCTACAGTAGGTCTATCTCCTGCAGCCGATTTTCCCGACTAAAGAGGGGCGACGTGCTTGCGTTAGATGGGTGTTCTGGCCATGCGCCCGAGCGCAGATTCTTTTGCCACGTCTCGAGCCACCTCGGCCTAGGTTCTAGATTGGTTGTTTAAAACCCTGTTGTTTCGCTCCTTCCGAATGATTTATTCTAATATAAATCGGTGAAATTCTAACGCTTTAACCCATCCTAATAGTTTCAAAAATATTGTGTGCTATTACAAGGATGGGTATTTTTTAAGGACCAAATCAAACTTTAAATATATCCCAATACCCAGGGTAAAATCAAGGGTTCTTCTACTGCAGACTACAGCAAGAATATGGGATAACATAAAATTGGCATGGATATTACATCGTGGATTAATTTAACTGAAACAAATTAATTGCTATATGCGTGCGGTAATTTACATAAACATCAGGTAATGCATAGCAGTGGTGTCTATGTAAGTCTAGGATAAGAGAGGTTAACGCTGCAATATACCTTGCTTGCCCGGGAGTTCAAGTTGCTTCTTGTCAGCTTGAAAAAACTGACGTGATGATGGCATGTGATCCGAACGCCATTGCCTCTGGTTCAGAGCTGTCAGCAGCAGAAGAAAAGCTGTCAACAAAAGGCAATTGCCCTTTGCTGGATGTGAAACTTCGCATCTTCACTTTGCATGTATCCCTTTGATAAAAAAAAGCTAGTGTTGTATGTTTGCCTCCACTACCAAATATGCTGCGAAGAAAATATGTCTACATGAATTGATCATGTAAACATCACACAATTATTTGGACAAAGAAAGAAATTCATGCATTCCATGTAATACTCCTAGCTAGGTTTGATTTCAGTCCATGTCTAGGTTAGTAGACAAATATTTGCTAGTGATGCATCTGCGATATGGTTAGGGTGAGGACGGTCTTCGCTCCCGTCAACACAGTTTGCATCTACATAGTCTATAGGTGCTTCTTTCATAATAAGAGTAATATACGACTCTCATTGTCTGCTTGTTGGTTTATCGGCTAGAGTCAAAATTTGAATTTTAAAATATATAATTTTAAAATTTAGAGTTGTTTCTTTTTTGGGGGAGGGGGAGGGGGTGGGTCATTGCAGTCTACTGTAGTTTTTGGTTGTTTCGTTTTTTTACTCAATATGTGTGCTCGGTAGAAAACCCATGTTGAAGGCTATGAAATCTCGCAGAAATTCTAATGTATGGAGTGAACCGTGGATGCGTTTATGAGTATGCATAGGTGTGCATGTTTGTATACGTGGCGTGAGCTGTTCTTGCGTGTGGTATATATCCTTACTGTGCACTATTCAGAAACAGGAGATAAATGTTTATGGTGGTCCTCAATTCACTATCTAAATTTTAATATTTGACCCTTAGATCTCCCATAATAATTGATAGAAAACTGTACTCCCAGCTGTACTTTTGTACACACACTAGATTAGAGGATTAAGCTCTAAGTAATATGTCCAAGTCTTTTTCATCGTACTATTGTAAAGGGCCAACAAGGGAGCGTGTATTGCGGGAAAGTAAAGGAAAAACAGTTTTTTTTTATTAAAAAAGTAGAGGATTCACACATCCAATGGTCATGCCTTTCCAATCCCCCTCAAATTGGAAAAAGTTCTAACCATACAAAATACTGTTCAGTTTTATGACAACACGCTTGAATTTTTTTTCTTCTTTTTATATATATTGCACTTGATCAGTCTCATCGTCCTGCCTTGATCATTTAATGTAATCACTTCGAGCAGCAGATTGACTGTGCTCACATGTTGGCACTGTCTGCTTGCTCCCACATTGGAAAGCTAAGGCTCTCAATCATTTGGTTGCACGGTTTATATTGTCATATTCTGGGGCCCTCATTTTGCTGTCTTACATAATCACTTGAATTAGTGTTTTTAGGTGAAACACCATTGCCTGTCTCATCAAAGATAACAAAATGGCTAAATGGTACATTAATACACCTTTTAGGCTAAATATATGATAATATATTCTTCTTAAAATCATCCCTGGCATACATGCGACATCAACGGCTTTTTCTCTCTCTCCTCCACATTAGGATTTGCTGATATAGGATTATGACATCTGAGTTGGCCTAATTGTACATGTCCTAAGGAATGGAAATGGACATCCAGCTGGGTTTATTGTACTAGCCATTAAGAACATTTTTTTTAGGTTAATTATTCCTTAGTTTGAGGGAGGGGCAACCCAATGAGCCGGGATAAAGGGATAAGCAACCAATGATTGGCCCCTTTTGGTCCAATCAGAAACCCAATAAAATCTCTACTCATCCTTTGGGAGAAAGTGGTGAAAGAAAATAAAACTAAAACAAAAGAAGAGGCAATTGAAGGTGAGGGTCCCAGCAGGGGGCACTAGCTAGCAAGTAGTAGGAAGCATGCAGTTTGTTTAGCGTCACTGTCTGCCATTGCTACAGACATTTCGCATTCACTGGCGTCGTGTGGCCGGCGAGCCATCGAGTGCAAGGAAACGTACACTGACCTCTGATTGGATTCGTCGTCGTCTAGGCGTTGAGGTGGATCTTGTGTAAGCATGCCATCATCTATGTTTTTTCCCCTTCATTCCTTTCTCATCTTCTCTTAATTTCTTCAGACATCATCTATTCTTACTTTCTTCGTACTAGTAAAATGCCCGAGCATTGTAACGGGCTGGACGGGGCGGAGGTAAAGAATAGATGATGGCAGAAGAAATTAAGTGTTTTATCCTTGAACCATACTCTCAGCCCATCCATCCTGTCGTATGGGTCGGCAAAGCCAGAAATTTTCTAATCCTAGGCTTGCCTCCATAAACATGTCTAAATCCTTTCAAACCACCATATATTTTTTGAGAAAGCCAATATCCTATAGTTAAGCTTTACTCGAGCCATAGGATTAGAAAATTTCTGGCTTCGCTGACCCATACTCCAGGATAGATGGGCTGTGAATATGGATCAAGCATAAAACACTGAATTTAACCAGTTTTTTGGGTTAATTAACCAACCATTTAGGTTTTCTTTAGGAGAGGTTGTGGTTGCACACTTGTGTGATGTGGGAAGGAGTGAGCGGGCGACTCCAATTTTAAGTGATAGAGAATGGACTAGTAGGACCAATGGCTAATTAACTCAGGATGGTATTATGTGATTCTGCAGGGATTTTTATGGCCTTAAGTAGACAGCACATATCATCCTGTTCCTTTGAAAGTGAAAGCTATAGTTTTAATTTTGGAATTTAATTTTAAGAATAATTTTAGGTGGTTTTTTTTCTACTCATCGTCCCAAAGCAGACATACTAATACCATGCATACTGAGTTTAATATTGTTAACATTACATTCAAATAACTAAAAGCACTTTTGGTAGGCATCTTTTGTACGGCACCAGTACCCTCTAGCTTGAGATAGTGTCATCCTTATATAGAGCTAGCCAGTGCCATCCTTAATTTATATAGAATTGCTTCATATTATGCATAGATAAAATTTACAATTGTGGCTCTGTCAACAAAGATAATCCGTTGACATTGGGCAAAGATTTTGTGGTTGTTTTCGCAGCAAGTTGGTTGAAAAATGTTACGGAAGCCATGCAAAGAAAAGGAACTATACTTCAAGGAAGGCAAACAGAAGAAGTTACTGTTTGGAACAAAAGATTCAACCTTGACCTCAGCAATATACTACACCACTTTTTACTGAGAAAAAAAAGGATGTTGTCACAAATTTCTTGTGAACAACTCACAGAAAGTCACTGCGTAATAATTAATTTCACTTTTACTTAAAAGAAAGAGGCTGACACAAAGTTCTTGTGACAAATCCTGATATGTCAATGTTGAGAGGGTGCTCATGAATTTCCTTATCATGAGATAGCCTAAATATTTTTTTTACAGAAATAAATATGCAAGCTCTGCCTCGTTTCATCGAAAAAGAGATAGTACACTAATAATGCGGAGGGGACAATAGAATCAAAGCAGATTAAGGACCTAGAAATTGTTTCATCAAAGGGCTAAATGACAGAATTCATATAGTAGAGAGACCAATTCTTCGAATCGATTGGGATAACTAACTGGCCAAAGCAACGTACTGAGTAGATGTCGTCATGGACGGCAGGTTAAACAATTTAATCTAAAACAACTGCAATTAAGCATGCAGTACTGTCACTATTGTCTATTGATGTACCGTGTTGGAGCTAGTTACTTCAGACTTGCAAATATTAGTTTTGTCACCCTAATGGCGACATGCAGACCAATGCAACCATTTTACGTGGCCTGTTTGCTTGCTTCAATCTGACATTCTGACCTATGCTTGTTGCTTTGATGTCACTAGTTATAACTAAGTAGTATATTCTTTGCTGCTAGTGTAGCTTTTTGAACTTATATATTATTTACCATGGAAGTAATCAAGATGTACTTCATTAGCTGGTCAGTCACTAGTTAATTACTTTATGCATGCTTTTGTATTGGTGTTGTGGAAGAAAAGATTAGCTAAGAGAAGGGAGAAGAGTAAAACCCACATTATATTATCAACTTACATTATTCTAAAATTTTAACTAGTCCTCTTCAACCATGGGTATAACAAATCAGAGGAAGATAGGAGATTGTACAAGGACAGCTCCACACTAATGTTTGAGTTTGACAGCAATATAATGCTATGCACATGTTCTTAATTATTTGAAAACTTGTTAGGAAAAACTAGCAATCGACCTGCCAAACCTAAGCTAAGCTAGCTAGCCATGCACTGCAAGCTATTGCAAAGCTTTTATCCCAACTCTTAGGGTGTGTTTGAGGAGAAGGGGATTGAGGAGATTGGGAAGATACGCAAAACGAGGTGAGCCATTAGCGTATGATTAGTTGAGTATTAACTATTTTAAATTTTTAAAATAGATTAATATGATTTTTTAAAGCAACTTTCCTATAGAATTTGTTTTGCAAAAAACGCACCGTTTAGTAGTTTGGGAAGCGTGCGCGCGGAAAACGAGGTGTTTTCTCTCTCACTCCTAGATCAACCGGGAACGAACGAAGCCGCAGATATATATAGTTCTAGGTTTATATTTATGAAAACCTAGGTTAACACAAAATATGTGCATGCAAATGTGGGCCCAACAAGCACCTTGGAGTGGGCCCCACATCCAATGTTTTAGTGGAAAGGTGTTGCTCAAAAGAGGGGAGGAAAGAAAGGGTTAAGGTAGAGAGGTTGCCCTAAGCTAGCAAAGCTATAGCTAGCGCAAAAGAGGAGCAAGAAAAGGAGCAGAGGAATATATAAAAAATTGCATCATTGCAGTTGCAGTGCAGCTAGCCACACGATCGAATGATCGATCGAAGAATACGATGCCCCTCCAAATCTGATCCTGCATGCAGCTAGCTTAGCTTAATCAGTTACTTTTTTTTTTTGTGTTTTGGCAATGAGCATAATTAGTTACTTGCACGATTTGATCGGCGACAGAGTTAATGGCTGGTGCTGATTGATCGATTTGATTAATTGATTGTACTCAGGAGATGCTGCGTGCGTGCCTGCATGAGTCCATGGATTAAGAAAGGAATTATCTGTCAGATCGGTTTAATTAGTCTGTTTCTTAGATTAGCTAGCTTGCAACCGGCGATTCTGCCAGACAGATTGGCGAACCGGAATATAATTATACCAGTTAAGCACGATATTGGATTCGACTTGATCAGGAACAAGGTTGTACGTGGGTTGCCTTTTATTTTTTTCACAGTAGATTGCTATGTGGTTAGATATTGGGGTTAATGTGTTTTTCTTTAAAAAAACGCAAATTAACACTAGCATACGATTCATTTTAGCAAAGTTGTAATGGAATAAAATTATGCATGAAAGTCATCCTATGAAAACTTTTATAGCAGAGCCGGTTAACGCCCGACTGTCTTATATAGCTGACCGGACTTGCTAGCGTATAGCAAAAGGTAGAAATTCAGAGTTATTGGTATCACTGTATTAGACGATGTTGGTGGTATGTCATAGTGGCTTTTGTCTAGGATATGAAAAATTCCTAAATCCACCACTGTTTCATTAACTGTTTGTGTAGAACGCTAGTTTAATTATTCTTTATATTATGTACAAAGCTAGTAGTTTAATTGTTGTAGCGCGCATGATATGTCCAGAAATTGCAGGTAGTTTCACAACGAAATGCACCACCATTCCTCTTGGGATTAAAATTACACCATTATCTCCTCCTTAATATAACACCAGCTTAGCCTAGCTTTGGTTAAAAAAAATTACACAATTATTTATATATATCACGCACGTTGTAAATCCAATCCGAGTCGAATGCAATGAAACCGAGTGCGTACGTGCTCCAGTCAACGGTGGTGTGTATCACATCCACCGCAGGAAAAGGGCGCCAAAAGGCAGAGTAATTTTCACACACATTCCTCCACCGCGCCGTCAAAAATCCCAAAATTTCCACGTAAAAACACAAAAAAAAAAAGTACACCAAAGAGCAACCAAATTAATTACCCTACTAATCAATTTCCCGTGAGAAAAAAAATCAAGAAATCCAGTGCAGAAAACCTAAAACCCCAAAAAAAAAGAAAAAAAGAAGAAGCAGTGCTTGCCAATTCGGAGAAGGCATCGAGCTGAAGCCACAGGGCGATCGATGGTCGATGGAGGTGAGGTGAGGTGAGGAAGAAGAAGACGAGATGGAGTTGGAGTGCACTTCACGCCACAGGAGGGAGATGCTATAAAATCCCTTCTCCCTTTTCATTTCACCCCAACACCCACCCCTCTCTCTCTCCTCTCTCTCTCTAGCTCTAGCTCTAGCTCGTCGCCGCCATGAACGTTCCAAGCAAATGCATGGCTCCTGCAAAGTAAAAGAAGAAGAAGAAGCAGCAGCTGCAGCTTCTCTTCAGTATCGATCTTTAACTGTATCGAGCTAGCTTAGCTTAGCTTAGCTCTCTGCCATTAACTTGTGCTTCACTGAGCTTAGCTAGCTAGCTTCTTGGCTGTGTGACTGAGTAGCTCTAGCTCCTCGTCGTCGTCGTCGTCGTCGGCGTCGGTGGTGGTGTGAATTGATAGAATTGATACGATGGAGAGGGCGGTTGCGGCGGCGCCGGTGGTGGTGAGGCATGGAGGGGTGGTGTTGCCGCCGGGGTTCAGGTTCCACCCGACGGACGAGGAGCTCGTGGTGCAGTACCTCCGCCGCAAGGCGTTCGGCCTGCCGCTCCCCGCCGCCGTCATCCCCGACCTCCACAACCTCTTCAAGCTCGATCCCTGGGACATTCCTGGTACGAATCCTTGACGACGACGACGAACGACCATGTCAGGGATGGCACCATGAATGCTTGTTGATTGATTTGGTGTGTATGTGTGATCCAGGTGCGAGCAGCGACGGGGACAAGTACTTCTTCGCCGTGCGGCCGGCGGCGAGCGGCGGAGGGAGGGGGAGGAGGCAGCAGGTGACGGCGAGCGGTGGGTGCTGGAAGCCGGCGGGCGGGCGGGACAAGCCGGTGGTGGTGGCCCGGTGCGGCGGGAGCCACCTCGTCGGCGTCAAGAAGGGGATGGTGTTCGTCCCACGGCAAGGGAGGAAGGCGCCGGCGCCGGCGCCGGCGGCCGCCGGCGGTGGCTGCTGGGTCATGCACGAGTACAGCCTCGCCCTGCCGTTGCACAAGAAGGTGAGAAACTCTACTACTACTAATCAATCATATGAACATATGATTTCCTGCTTAATGATTGATTAATCACTCTCTTGATGACTAGTTGACTGCCAATTTGCCCATTTCTTCATGCAAGAACTGATTGTGTTTGTTGATTGATTTGTTTTCTTTCTTGATAAATCTTCTTGTGTTTCTGCATGCATGCAACTCAAGTGAGCAATTGAGCATTAATTTGGGATCCAATATTATGCTCAAGCTAGCTTATTAGCTTAGCTTCTCAAAGTGCTACTACTAGCTAACTTGATCATATGTTTGCTTATCACTATTTTTATTAGTTATTTTTAAAATTACTAGCTATATGGCTTTCAAGATCATGTCACATGCTCTCCATTAGCTTAAAGCTGTATATTTGTCTTAAACTACTAATTAGATAATTCTGATAGCCACAGCATAGGTACAAATCAGTTAACCAGTCAAGTACTATGCTAGAATTTGCCAATAAATAAAACAAAAAAAACCCAGTTCAACACAAACTTCTCAGCCATAACTAATTAACCGAGGAGCATCATACAAATCAACACATACAGGCAGGGTACAGTCTGCACATCAAACTGTCACAACATGCTCATTAATAGTCATGATCAACAACAACAATAACTCGCAGTTTTAAATTGCTTCTGATGGTGGTTGCAATTCATCCTGACATGGAGAGGTGGTTGTACTAGATGCTCTCTGCTCATCAGATCGAATCGTCTCATCAAGTTGTGCAGCTCCACTACCACCAGTATCTGCTAGTACTAGTACTACTAACCACTCTCTTGCATATATGCAAGAACCAACCAAACCAACCCAGCAGCATCCAATTAAGCTGACAAACAAGTAGTACCTCAGGCTATTAATCATGTTTGTTGGGATTATATTAACTAATGCTTAATTAGCCAGAACAACAGTGTTCCATGCCTGCTCCTGTGTCTGAACAAGCTGGGGCATGTATATATTTCAATGCTGTCCAGTAGATCGACCAGTGCTGTTGTGGCCAGTTCTGTGGCCACTGTTGAAGATATGTGCAGTAGATGTTCATGCTCGTTTTGATTGAGAGAATCTTGAAATTAAAACACCTTGCTGGCAATTAGTTTGATTGACAAGCTGTACTTGAATGCTACATCTCTGTATATCTACTTTTTTTTTTTGAAGAAAGATGCTTGAATGCCCTAGAATTCATGTAGTTATATTTTCTGAAGTTTGATCGTAAATACATATATAAAACCATCTGAACTTGTTACATGAAAATTATCATTGCAATTGTCATTTAAAAAACTTTCATGATATTAATTTTGCTAGTATATTTTAGTGTAAAATTAATTAAATTAGCCTGGATTAGTACATAGTGTAGTAGGAGTAGCTAGTACCATTCCTTGCAATATCACTACTAATGCTAACACTGTGTTTCACTGCTGTTGCTAGAACAGACTGAACAGTAGGATTTGCACTTGAATTTCAGCATATATTAAAAATAAAGTACAGAGGATAGAATTCCAGAAGAAAGACCATAAATTTTGAACAGTTTTTAGGTTGCTTAAGCTTGTGTGTCCTTTGTAAACAATGTGAAAACTACAAAAGAGTATTTCAAGAAAAAAAAGGGAAAAATTAAAAAAAAATGAGTACATGGACAGAAACAACTGAAGTTTTCAAACACAGCTAAAGCTGGAATGTTCTTAGATCGATGAAGCTGACATATTTTTTTTTCTGATTTGTGTGAACGATCTCTGCAGGGTTGCTTGGCTGAGGCTGAAGAATGGGTAGTGTGCCGGATATTTCAGAGGAGCAGCAGCGGCAGCCGGTCGCCGAGGAGGCCTGACAACGACGTGAGGCGAACGATGCCGGCCGTCGCCGAGCTCGGCCGGTCGCCGTCGCCGTCGCCATCGTCGTCGTCGCAATCCAGCTGCGTCACAAGCAGCTCCGACCAGGAAGAGGTCAGCAGCGGCTAGCTAGCTGAAGAAGAATGCAGGCAGCAGCAGCAAGCAGCTAAGCTGCCTCTCAAAGAGAGGCTTGAGTGTTAGCCTAGCTAAGCATATATATATTTATAGCCGGCCAAACCCTCTGAAAGTGATCTGCATCAATGCATGCCCCCCCTTTAATTTCTTCTTCCTCCTTAATTATTTTTTTCCCCAACCATGTAATGTAATGTAATTTAATGTAATGCAGTGTAATGTAACGGGAAAGGAAGCACTGAATTAATCAAATTAAATTAACAAATGAAGAGTGCTCAAAAGTCCAAGGAAGCTTCTAAGGTTCAGGAGCCAGATATTATCTACTTAATTAATTAATTATGGGCATATATCTGTAGTTGCTAGCTATAGCTGCATATGCATCTCGTCGTTGTCGATCCATTTGTAACTTGCAAGTTGTGTTGGTGTAATCTTGTAATATTTTTCTCCGATGGTTGAGAAATTAATCTGAAATCCATTATAGCAATTAATTGCAACTGTTGCATGTCTCATTCTTTTTTTCTTTGCTTTGTTTTCAGACTCATGTACTCTACATGAGTTGCATGTCTCATTCCTTAACTACCCTGTACTCTACATGAGTTGGTTATGCCTCACCAACTCATGTTCACATACATAGAGATATTTTTTTTTTTCTGAGAGATATATCATTCTGTATCACATAAATAACTTATCTTAGAATAAAATGATAAGTGTGCTTAAGAGTTGATAAGGCATACTACATAACTTCATTTCCCCACAAAAGAAGGCATACAATCAACAGCATTTAGCACAATAAGAAGCTAGCTAAAACTCTTGACAAATAAAAGGCTGCTATCATGCGTGCACATAGACATGCATGCACATATATGTTAATTATTATTAGGTTAAGGATCAACATAACTAAATTATATGAGTAGCTAGTGCTTGTCTGCTCTGCCAAGAGAGAAAGCTGCACAACACCTAATGCCACCTGTAGGTGCTAATGCTTTAACAGTGCTGTTCTTTTAATAGTGTAGATCCTCATTTTATTTTCCTTCTTTAAGAGAGGTATCCTTGTTTGCTTTGTGATCCATATAAACGTAAGCAACTCCATTAATCTCCATTCCAGCTGGATTAATTATTAATGCACTATAATTAATTCAGTACTGTCCGACAAAGCATACAATTATTGTACTAGTTCTGCAAGAAAAATTAAAAAAGCAATACTTCCTCTGTGCTAAAATAAATATATTTTTACACTGTTCATGTCTAACGTTTGACTGTTCATCTTATATAAAAAAATTTTATAGTATTTTTGTTGTTATTAGATGATAAAACTAGTACTTCATATGTGACTAATTTTTTTAATAAATTTTTCAAATAAGATAAATGGTCAAACGTTGAACATGGATACTCACGGCTGCACTTATTTTGGGACGGGGATAGTATTTAATTAAACACACATAACCATATGAGCTAAGAGCATGTTTAATTAGAACATAGAAATTCTGAAAGAATTCCACAATAATATAATCAGTTCATTTCCTACCAGCATGAAAAAGAACAGATGCTCCAAACAGAACCTAATTAAGATTGTCATGCATGCAAAGAGAGTTTAGCTAGACTTGAAGGAAATAAACAACCAAAAGCTTAATTACAATAGGATAAGGGTGGCAATGGACGAGTGGTTTGAGAAAGAGATGCTTTCCAATGTGCAAAATGAGAGAGATAGTAGATGATAGCCTTCAGCTTGAGCTTTGATCTCATTCAGTGGGAGAGAGTGTGTGTGGGTGGGCCCAGTGATAGCCAAGCGAATCCACTCTAGATTTGGCTTTGAATAATAAAGGCCATGTGTCACACTCACTAACAGCGACCCACACAGGCCACTAATCACAAACATATATGGTGAGATTTTGCTTAAGCTATAGCTCACCCATTTGGTAGGCTCACCTCCATTAAGGCACAAATAATTAGCCGCATAAATACTTTCTCTTCACCTTTTATGGCCCTTTTGTTTCTTCCCTTAACTTTGTCCAATCCAACCAAATATCATATCAGTGACTGAATCATATATCCGCTGATCTTGAAGATTCTCCTTTATAGTTTGAGAAAAACAAAACAACGGTTATACATATTAATTATCGCCAACCTTAGATAGGAATTTAGCAATTGGTGTCATCTCTATCTTTAAGATGATGTTTTAAGTAATTATTTTATTTCAATTAAGTTGTGATTTTATAGTTTACAATAGTTCGTCCTGGATCCTCTGTAATAATTAGCTGTATTTTTTTCAAGCAAAGACTGAAATAAATTTTATTATTAAAAAATGTGTATATGCCTAGAAAAAGTTTAACACAAAATATATTCAGGTTTGGCTAAATTGGATGCTAATTTGCAACCATCCATCACTTTCTGAACTGACTGTTTCTTTTTCCTCTCAGATAGATAGCTGGATGGATGGATGGATGGATAGAAAGATGTTTCGCATGGTTGATTGGCTAGCTAGCTAAGCTGCTCCCCGGTTGCCTGAATCCTCAGAACTGCATCATCTTCAAGTCGCTAATCCAGCACCCATTTGAGCGTGACAGGTTGATTAATTGCAGTACGTATATGCACTGTGTCGCCTACGCCTACACGTCGTTGCTTCAGCTCTCTGAACTCGTGTACAGGGACAGTCTCGACTACTGTTCATGCAGAGCAGTGTGCAGTGCAGCATATATACATGCACCCATCCTGACCTGTAATTTTCAGGCATATTCAGCCTAGATCGCGATGAACAAATCGATAGACTGATTGATGCATCATCATCATCACTACTCTATCAATCCAAGATCCAAGGTTAGCCTCTTCTTTTTTGCATAGCGATCGATCGATCGAGCCATGTGTATATTTGTTGATAGATGTTTACAAATATAGCTAGCTAGATGCAGGTTAGGAATCAGCAGGGATCAGAGTTGAATATATATATATAGTTGTGAAGAATGCGACATGGCGAAATAGATAGATAATTAGATGCATATTGGTAGCTGGCTAGAACTGGACGGCGCCTGAAGAAATAAAATTGATCTTATGAATTCTTTCTAGGGACCATGATTGATTTATTTCAGTGAGGTGTGTTCTAGCTGATTACTCGTAGCAGTACAATTGAGCAGTTGCAGCATCTGTTGCTTTCGATATCTTGTACAAATTTTTTCCAAGCCTTATTGTCTAACTAACTAAATTAAATCTCTTGCAGGTAAGGAGTTGAAATTCCTCACAATTAATTAAGGTTGCTGAATCATCCATCGATCGATCGTTCTAGTTAGTTAGCAAGCCATGTGTCTATCTGTAATCTATTATTACTAGCTCAGATCAGTTAATTTCAAGAAATATATATGCATGATTGATTTTCAGTTTCGTTGGCAAAATTGGAGTCGACGATTGCGGCGTGTGGAAATTGTGAAGAAATACTAGTAACAGTCACATCAAGCTGCTCCTGATATATTCCTCGAGCTAGCTAGATTCCAACACCGGGTTAGGAGGTGTTTCAGTTTCTCACTCCAGCTAGCTTAGCTAACTGCATCTATCTCTCTCTGGTCAGCAGTTGCTTTCAGACAATTAACTGAATGATCAATGAATGGATGGATGGATGAATATGTGCAGCTAGCTGAATGTTCTGGTCCTGGTTCCAGAAGAGATAATGTCTGAAGAATGTGAGTGCATGCAAATGCTTGCTTGGTTGCCGGGTGTCTGGGTAACTTCTCCGGCCACACCACGGCAGCAGCAGACAGGCAGGCTTCTAATTGTGAAACTCTTCTCACTTCCCACAGCATCTGATTTTGACACTTGCATTTTGACTCGATTTCAGTGACCAATTCTCATTGGCCTTGCAGGTTGGTTAGCAAGTCCAGCTACACCGTGCTTCCATATTCAGACACTGACTGACTGACCTGACTTATCTTCTGCTTAACTTTCTTTAAAGATGATAGAAGCTTTTACTGCACATACTCAATTACATCGAGATAATACAATTATCCTACAAACATTTCCGACCTCTGTATAGCTAAGATGTACACAGCGAGACACACACTCCTGAAAAAATTCAGAGTGATCAATCTATGATAAATTGATAATGGTGATGCATGTTAGTTTATGCACAGATCGACCGACCGAATGAGTAGCTGAAGTATCAGATGGAGATTTAAGAGGATGTCTGTCTGGCCAGGATGATTGTGTTCTTCTTTTCCCCTTGCTGGGCCTACATGCAGGACAGCAAGAATGCAAGCAACCAACTGCAGATTAGGCCGATGGATAACTACAGTGCACTAGTGCCAGGACACACCTAACATCTACTAATTGATAATTAGCAATCAATCACTTAATTGTGCGTACCCCAGCTCGCTGATGCTGATGACCATCGGTGACTGACCATTTTTCATCTTCAGAAAAAGAAAAGCCTTCAGAATGAAGAGAGAAATGTACACGGCACACATATCATGTTCAGAGAAGGCCACTCACTGTTGAAAATATCAACATATATAATTAGCTCATTTTATATAAAATGTAGTATAATTTATAAATATTTTTAGAATTTTAAATAATATTAATAATGTGGACTAGTGTTAAGAGATGAACTACTATTAAAATCTAAAAAGGTATATTGAAGGTCATAGAGTTATAAAGAAATGGGATATGTCTTGTGGCTTCTGCGGATATCCGAATAGCACTGTTCACCGGATATCCGAATTATTATCCGTATCCGACGGAAACCCTGATACCATATTCGTATTCGTATCCGAGAGAAAATATCCGTATCCGAACTATCCGAGAATTATCCGATCCGAAAGGTATCCGTATTCGTTTTTATCCGGAGCGGACGGAAACTATCCGCTCCGTTTTCATCCCTAATGTCAGCCGAACGGTTGGGTGGTGACAAAGTGCAGAGCGGCCACCACATGCACGAGTGTCCGTATCAGATTTGGTTGGCCCGGTAGCAGCAGCAGCAGCCAAGTTGTTGTTGGATTTTGGATTAAAACGTGGCCCCTGCACGATGCAAAGGCCGACGAAACGTGCCGTGCGTGCGCCCCTCCGCCTCCGGTACGGCTATCACCTGTCTCACTCTTCTCATGCTGTACAGAGTACTCTCTTCGTCCTATTTCAAACGCATCAATAAGTTTTTTTTTTCTAATTTTAATCGTCCATCTTATTTAAAAAATTTAAAAAAATATAAAATTCACGCGTAAAATATTGTTCATATTTTATTATCTAATAACAATAAAAGTATTAATCATAAAATGTTTTTAAATAAAATGGCTGATTAAAATTAAACCTGAAAACTCATGGCTTTGCTTAAAATGCGACAAAGTAGTACTTTATCCGTTTAAGACTTTCCAGCATTGCCCACATCCATGTAATATATATATATATAATGTCTAGATTTATTAGCATCTATATACATATGGGCAACGCTGGAAAATCTTAAGCGGAGGGAGCAGCAGTACTAGGGAGGAGTAACGTGAAATGGGTGGACATGTCACGTCGCAGATGGATCAAACAGACGGACGGCTCTGCTCTCGTCAACCACTGTTTCCATCCGCCGTCACCCTCTCTGCCCCCCGGTCGGTCAATCGCACCGCACGGGCGGGTAGCAACGCCACTTTCTCTTCCCCTTTTACGCTTTCCTCCCTCACTTCCTCCCATTTTCGAACAACCACCATGCTAACCTTTCTATACATGCGACCAATCATAAACTACGTATCACAAAACTTTAAATTAGATCAAAAACTTTACCAAAGAATCAGTATATGCTTAATGCCAATTTAATTATAGACCTATAATATTTATGGCTCCAACATAACAGCAATACTAGGGATTTAAACTTTAAAATATATAGTTTTGTGATAGCTTCAACATAAAGTACATAGAATTTTTATCTTAGTCTTAAATATGCAGTTTTGTGATAAATTTAGTGTCAAATCTGTAAGTTTATGATAGAACATCTTAAATCATTAGTTTTGTAAAATTTAGGATCCGTTTGGTAGAGCTCCAACTCCTAAATTTAATTATAGGAGTTAGGTCTGAAGTGAAATTGTAGAACAGTCTAAACCCAGTTCCACCTCTCCAGTTCATTTCGTAAGAGCGCTCCAGTCAGCTCCACTCCCATCTTAGGTAGAGTTGAAACTGTTTGGCTGGGCTCCAATGACTAGGCTCCAACTCCATAAGAGGCGAACCTGTAGTTGGAGCCATGTCAAACATACCTTTGGTTTAATACTCCCTCCGTTTCAAAATGTTTGACACCGTTGACTTTTTAGCACATGTTTGACTGTTCGTCTTATTAAAAAAATTGTGAAATATGTAAAACTATATGTGTACATGAAAGTATATTTAATAATGAATCAAGTTATATGAAAAGAATAAATAATTACTTAATTTTTATGAATAAGACGAATGGTCAAACACGTACTAAAAAGTCAACGGTGTCAAACATTTTGAAACGGAGGGAGTATGTCAAATGGACTCATCCTTGAAATAATGTCCTTTGGTAGGGTTCTCTCCGGAAAAGGGGGGGTTAAGCCCATAAACGTATCATTCCGGGTCGCTGGCACAGTACACCCCTATCTCACCCAATGAATGGATGGATGGATGAATATGTGCAGCTAGCTGAATGTTCTGGTCCTGGTTCCAGAAGAGATAATGTCTGAAGAATGTGAGTGCATGCAAATGCTTGCTTGGTTGCCGGGTGTCTGGGTAACTTCTCCGGCCACACCACGGCAGCAGCAGACAGGCAGGCTTCTAATTGTGAAACTCTTCTCACTTCCCACAGCATCTGATTTTGACACTTGCATTTTGACTCGATTTCAGTGACCAATTCTCATTGGCCTTGCAGGTTGGTTAGCAAGTCCAGCTACACCGTGCTTCCATATTCAGACACTGACTGACTGACTGACCTGACTTATCTTCTGCTTAACTTTCTTTAAAGATGATAGAAGCTTTTACTGCACATACTCAATTACATCGAGATAATACAATTATCCTACAAACATTTCCGACCTCTGTATAGCTAAGATGTACACAGCGAGACACACACTCCTGAAAAAATTCAGAGTGATAAATCTATGAATAAACTGATAATGGTGATGCATGTTAGTTTATGCACAGATCGACCGACCGAATCAGTAGCTGAAGTATCAGATGGAGATTTAAGAGGATGTCTGTCTGGCCAGGATGATTGTGTTCTTCTTTTCCCCTTGCTGGGCCTACATGCAGGACAGCAAGAATGCAAGCAACCAACTGCAGATAAGGCCGATGGATAACTACAGTGCACTAGTGCCAGGACACACCTAACATCTACTAATTGATAATTAGCAATCAATCACTTAATTGTGCGTACCCCAGCTCGCTGATGCTGATGACCATCGGTGACTGACCATTTTTCATCTTCAGAAAAAGAAAAGCCTTCAGAATGAAGAGAGAAATGTACACGGCACACATATCATGTTCAGAGAAGGCCACTCACTGTTGAATTGTTGATGCTTTTATGGGCTCAATTCATCCTATTAATGGAGGCCCATTTAACTTCTAGTCCATGTAAATACAGCCCAGACAAGCAGGCCGGCCCTCCTTTAATTACCCATTTGCTCACACAAGTATTAATAAACTAGTAGGGAATAAATATTACTCCCTCTATCCCAAAATATAAGGGATTTTGAACGGATGTGACACATCTTAGTACCACAAATATAGACATATCACATCCTAGTACCACGAATATAGACATACTATCTAGATTTGTAGTACTGGGATGTGGCGTATCCACCCAAAATCTCTTATATTTCAGGACGGAGGGAGTACCGGTAGTATTGCATAGTGCTTTCTTCGTCCCAAAATAAATACATCGATACAGATTTATAATACTAAGATATGTCATATCCTGTATCAGGTATGAGTACAACTATTTTAAGATGGAGAGAGTGGTATTTTAAGAACAAGATGGCAAGATGCGTTCAGCTGATCAATTGGACAAGGATTCTAGCAATAATGGAATAGAGAAAGCAGAAAGCAAAGCGGATAGATTCGTGAGTAGTTAGCATTGCATCAAGTCTACCAATAATCAAATACAGTACTCCAGTCATGTTTGTTTTTTTGTCCATTCTTTAGGGCAACTTGCCCCTGATCACAATGGACCGTTGATAGTGCAACAAGCAGGTAACTAAGAGATTAAACAATCAAGCATGTTTGTACAAGTGCCACATTTTCTAGCTGAAGGATATGGCACTACGTACTCCCTCTTAAAAAACAAATATAGGATGTGGCACATCCTATTACTATAAATCTAGAGAGATGTGTATATCTAGATTTGTAGTACTAACATGTGTCACATCCTAGGTTGGTTTTTATAGGACGGAAGAAGTAGTCGCTTGCTACGTCATCTTTACGTCGCTTAATACTAGAAATCTTGGGGATAATCACAGTCTTCGTTTCGATTATGCTTATTATAATCCGTAAATTAGGTTTACAAAAAAAATAGTCTAGAAATAAGACTTTTGTATATATATTGTTAGTAATTTTAAAGATTTGAATAATAAACTAGATCAAAAAGATTAAGAAAATAACTTACTGTAATTTAGATTTTGGCCTTAACTTATAAGCTAAAATGTAAACGATGAGAATGAAGGTGAAGAAACAACACATGCTAGCATTAGGCTACGTTTCATACTACATTTTTTTTTAAATTACGCTATAATAAGCATGCAATTACAGTTTATTTTGTTGTGAGTTGTTTTTATAACTTAAAATGCGTTAAGCATGATTTTATCTTATACATTTATATAATTTTTTAAGTAAAATGAATAATTTTTTGTAGTAGTGCTCAATCGTAATGTCAGCCGAACGGTTGGGTGGTGACAAAGTGCAGAGCGGCCACCGCATGCACGAGTGTCAGTATCAGATTTGGTTGGCCCGGTAGCAGCAGCAGCAGCCAAGTTGTTGTTGGATTTTGGATTAAAACGTGGCCCCTGCACGATGCAAAGGCCGACGAAACGTGGCGTGCGTGCGCCCCTCCGCCGCGCCGGTTGGCCGCCCTCCGCCTCCGCTCCGGTGGCTATCACCTGTCTCACTCTTCTCCTGTTGTATAGAGCACTCTCTTCGTTCTTTTTTAAATGCAGCAATAAATTTCTGTGTCTAAATTATATCGTCCGTCTCATTTAGAAAACTTTCAAAGAAATTGAAAATATACAAATTATACGTAAAAATATTATTTATCTTTTATTATATAATAATAATAATAATAATAATAATAAAAATATTAATCATAAAATATTTTTAAATAAAATGGCCGACCATCAAAATTAAAATGGGACTAGGGAGGAGTAGTACTCGTACGTAAAATGGGTGGACATGTCACGTCGCAGATGGATCAAACGGACGGCTGTGCTCGCGTCAACCACTGTTTCCATCGCCGTCGCCGTCTGTGCCCCCCGGTCGGTCAATCGCACCGCACGGGCAGGTACCAACGCCACTTTCTCTTCCCCTCTTACGCTTTCCTCCCTCACTTCCTCCCATTTTCTAACAAGCACCATGCCAACCTTTCGTATACTTATACTCCCTCCGTCGGTAAATATAATAGATTTTGGTTGGATGTGACACTGGGACAGAAGCATGTCTACATTCGTTGTACTAGAATGTGTCACATCCAATTAAAATCCCTTATATTTAGGACGAAGGGAGTACTATAGATTGATTTAATATATTGTATCACAAAATTATTTATAGATTAGTAGATACCACAAAAATTATATGTTCAATGCCAACTTAATTACGGAACTATATAAACGTTTATAGCTCAAACATAGCAGCAGTACTTGGGGTTTATAAACTTTAAAATCTTGTAGTTTTGTGACAACTTTAATATTAAGTATTCCCTCTATCCCAGAATATAATAACTTTTAACTCTCAGGATTTATCTTAAAATATAACAATTTCAACAACATCCTCTTCCCAACCAATCACAACCTTTCACCATTCACTTTTTTCACCTTCATACACTACTCATCCAATCATAACCTTCCACCATTTTCATCTGCCTACTTTTTTAGAGCCTGTTCACTTTAATGACATTTTCAACATTACCAAATTTTGGTAAAATTGCCAAAAAAGTAGTTACATTTAGTTTGCTGCCAAATTTTGGTAACTATAAAAATCCATTTTTGCATAGTTTTTTGGTATCAAAGTGAACAGGCCCTTAGTAACCGTGTCCAACTCTAAAACTTATTATATTCTGTGACCGAGGGAGTATATAGGTTTTGTGATATTTAGTCTTAAATTTATAGTTCCGCGATATTAAATGAAATTTAGTTTAATATTTGTTGTGTCAAATGGACTCATCCTTGAAATAGAGCCATTGGTAGGGTTCTCTCCGGGAAAAAGGGAAGGGGGTTAAGCCGATAAACGGATCATTCCGGGTCGCTGGCACAGTAAGTACACCCATATCCCACCCACCCACCACCATCCCATCTCCCAAGGCGGCGCGGCGACCCATCTCGCCGCCGCGAATTCTCTCTCCGGCGAACTCCAACTCAAGCCCTCCTCCCTTCCCTCTCGTCTCGTTCCCACCACCATGCTGGGCGTCGCGAGGAGGCGCCTCGGATCCGGATGCGTACGGCTCCTCCTCTCCTCTCCTCTCATCCCGATGATTTTTTTTTTTTAATCTCTTCTCGTTTTCGCGGTTTCTGATTATCTGGGGGTGGGGGATGAATTTCTGACGCTCGCCGTCCCGTTTCGATCGTTGTGCAGGTGCTGGGGCAACTCATGCAGGCGCTTCGACCGGCCGCCGCCGCGGCGTCGGCCACGGCGAGGACCTACTCCGCCGCCGCCAAGGAGGTGAGCCGCTTCGATGAACCCTTGGGCCCGTTGCAGCGGCGATGCCATCGGAAAGCGAGCCGCGAGCGTCGACTCTCGTTGTTGTTGTTGTTGTTGTTTTTTTCTTTTCCTGTGGAATTGGTTGGTAGCTTCCGGAGATGCTTGCATCTGTTCGTTGCAGGAGCGTATTGTCATGCGGATTAACTGATTTAGGCGCGTTGATTGTGAATTCGTGTCATTGTGTGATACCACCTAGCTTTGGTTTCTAGCGGGGTTCGTTTCTGGGGGAATATTCGGTCTGTCACGAGAATCAGTTTGTTTTTCCCATGAGGATGCTGTCTCTATGCGCCCCAAACTTCATGTTCATGCGTGATTTTAAACTCGATAGGTTCAATGCTTATGCGTGGTTTGGGGGAGCTGCTGTTTTCATCACATTTAGTTGCAGCTTTGTGGTGCTGAAAACTGTTACATTTGCACGTAAGTACATTAGCGTCCCTGCTCCTGTTGAAAGTGAAGGTGGCTTATCAATTTGATGTCCGTTCTGTTGAAAATGAAGGTAGCTTATCAATTTGATGTCCGGCCTTGGGTTCAGTCTGTTAAGATTATATAGTTTCACGCAACACACACACACAAAAAAAAAAGAGAAACTGTTTTATAGCATTTGACTTTTTTTTTGGGGGATGGAGACTTTTTTTCCTTCTCCTGAAAGTCTAAACATAGTTTAAAATATACACGTGATTCTTGAATACATAGACATGACGTTCTCTTGAGTACAGTTCTCCGTTCTACATACCGTGAGATTTGACTTGCAACTTTTCTTGCTCATCAGATGACTGTGCGTGAAGCATTGAATTCTGCCCTTGATGAGGAGATGTCTGCTGACCCTTCTGTTTTCTTGATGGGAGAAGAGGTTGGAGAATACCAAGGGGCATATAAGGTGAGTAATTTTTATTAGACCAATGCTGTCTTTGGCCCATTATCATTACATAATTAATTTCTGAATACTAAATAGTAAAGCTTCTCTTTCCTGCAACATTTTGCAGATATCGAAGGGTTTGTTAGACAAATATGGCCCTGATAGGGTTCTTGACACACCAATCACAGAGGTGATACTCTTAAACCTTCTGAGTGACCGCTGGTGTCCACTCATAAGCAGCTAGAGTGACGCAATCACATTGAAGTACTGATATGTTTGCATTCTGTTCAGGCTGGTTTTACTGGAATTGGTGTTGGTGCTGCCTATCAAGGTCTTCGCCCTGTGGTTGAGTTCATGACATTTAACTTCTCTATGCAGGTCAATCATTCACTATTCTCACTTAAATTTATATGTTTGATTTCAGAATGTGCCTTTTCCTTTGTTTTTAAGCAGATTATTTGGTTCTGCACACTTAGAAAGGTTAATTTTAGAGTATACTATACAGAAGAACCTGATTTCTACAGCATAATTTTTCTTTTTTTGTGAGTACAAAATTGGTTAATGGCTATCACTGAAATTTTTTTATGATGAAATGAACCATTGATAGTTATAAATACGGGTGATAAATAGATATGATTATATGTCCGCTCGAGTAGCTTTTTGATGAAATTCTTCTCCACCTGCTACTCTGCCAGTACTTTGGATTGTCTTTGTCTTGCACATACCTTTATGCATAAGCATTCACTTCCATGCATATCTGGATCTTTTATACAAATATATTTTCCCATCTATATGATGTAAAGATTAAAATAGTTTCTATAACACCATTTGCATATTCAGGCAATTGATCACATCATAAATTCAGCTGCCAAGTCGAACTACATGTCAGCTGGTCAGATAAACGTTCCTATTGTTTTTAGAGGACCAAATGGTGCTGCTGCTGGTGTTGGTGCTCAGCACTCTCAGGTTTGTGACAGAAACTTGTTAATGCCTATCTGTTATTCTATTCTATTATTATTGTTTGGACGGCAAATAACCAATATTTGTGGTGTTTTGAACATTTTGCATTGTTTGTAAATAGAGTAAATTTCACAAAACTATTATTATGCATTCTATTATTCACAGTGAAGTTAAAAGTGAAGAATGAGATTATTTGTTACATGAGTTGTTTATCCTGCTATAATTATTTATAAAAATGCGTTGAACTAAGTACTTAGTGTGATTGTGTAAGCTTTAGTTTATTTCTTCTCTTTTCATTCCTAAGCTTTGATTCAAACTCCTCTTGTCATTTATTTTGGTGGAATTAACTAAGTGCCTTGGTATGCAGTGTTATGCGGCTTGGTATGCGCATGTACCAGGATTGAAGGTCCTAACTCCTTATTCTGCAGAAGATGCTCGGGGCTTGCTAAAAGCAGCAATCAGGGATCCAGACCCTGTTGTTTTCTTGGAAAATGAACTGCTGTATGCTAGCCTTTCCTTCCCAATTATATTCTCTAAATTTGATTTGCCATTTCACTGAATAGTGTATTTCTGCAGCTATGGTGAATCATTCCCTGTTTCTGCGGAAGTTCTTGATTCTAGCTTCTGTCTTCCGATTGGGAAGGCTAAGGTATGCTGTATAGTTGTATTGATTTCGTAGTAGGATGAGTTTTATTTGGTCAGGTTTCGGTTTCTGGTTTGCCTGGAAGAGTTTATTTCTGATGGCTGCTTTCATTTTTCTATGTGTAGATAGAGCGAGAAGGAAAAGATGTTACAATTACTGCATTCTCCAAGATGGTCGGATATGCTCTTCAGGTGTGTGGATACCAGATTTTCTTAAGCTGAAGAATTATGTCTAATAACGGTGTCTCTAGTGACACTGGTTTCCATCAGTAATTCAGGTCTTATACCTGTTGGTAAAGACCGGACCCTTTATTTATTCATTCCATTTTTTTCTACAAAATAAAAAGGCTGGACAATGTACATAGCATCTAGGGATGCAAGCAGGGTGGGCTTGTGGGCTTTGAGGCCCACTAATCCACAGTTGCAGCTATATTTTTGCATCCATTTTTGTTCTAGTGGGTGGAAAATGAATTGCACGTGGGCTCTTATGCGGCACAGCGGGCTGCCGGCTTGCCATCCCTAATAGAATCACATCTTATTATAGTAGTGAATGCAAAATGATTTCAAAGCACCTCATTGTCAACTTAGGCAAAAAAAAAAAAGACCATCAGATTGAGAGAAAAAAAGACAAAACATGGACAATAAATGTGAACTGTCTGACCAAGGATGTTAGAGAGCCACAATGAAGGAGAAGGATGGTAGAGGAGATACAACAAATGAATAGGTAGATGAGGAAGAAGGCTCCAGGCTTCTAGAGTCACTAACTGAACACTGCATTATCAACAGTCAACATTGTACCAAATACCAGCCATAAATGGGCCTCTTGTTTGGGCTGGAATTTGTATGGGAGCTCTCATTTACACATGCCTTATCTTGACAAATGGGACAGTGGAAGGTTGGGACAAGTTGGTTTTAGTTGTTTCACTACATAAACCAAATAGGCACATACATTAGTGGTTCTAACAGCCTGGTCAAGGTTATGCGAATGCGCGACTCCACTAGTTAGTGGAATTGAGAGTATCTGTAATATGGCCCGTTCCCTTTTTCAATGCTTGCTTGATTCTGATGCAGACTTGGCAAACATACACTTGGATATGCATTATTTTGAGATAGTTCACTGTTTGTTTGTTTAAGTAGCATTTCATTTTTAATACTATATGTACAATATATGATCGATGGTTCTGGCCTGGGTATGTTCTCATGTTCAGTCAAATTTCAGGCTGCAGAGATACTTTCCAAGGAGGGAATCAGTGCTGAGGTAGTTTCCTTTTGCAAAATATACTGTACAGTATAGATATGCAACTAGACATCTATTTTTAACAACATGCCATCACTGTTTTCTTATTACTATATATCAATATCTTTTATCAGGTGATCAATCTTCGGTCAATTAGGCCATTGGATAGAGCTACTATCAATGCATCAGTTAGGAAAACCAACAGATTGGTAACCCTTGAAGAAGGATTTCCACAACATGGGGTTGGCGCTGAAATATGGTCCATCTCTCTCTCTCTCTCGCTCTCCCTCTCCCTCGCTCTCTGTGACAAGTTGTTCTCATATGTACTGTATCTTCTTTGCAGCATGTCTGTTGTAGAGGACAGCTTTGAATATCTTGATGCGCCAGTTGAGAGGATTGCTGGAGCTGATGTGCCCATGCCCTACGCTGCCAACCTTGAGAGGATGGCTGTTCCACAGGTACTTACGGCTGCTGCTTTGTTTGAACAAGAACTTTAGGGATTCCATCTCGTTATGCCAAGTTCAGCAACTGTTGCTATTCCACCATAACGACCTAGCCGGCTACAGTAATCATCCTACCATACAGATTCCTTCGGTCATATCAAAACTTTAAAAATATAGTAGGAATGTGATCGATTCATTTATTTTCTCCCCTTACTCATGTTGGTGCCCCACATTTGCAGGTTGAGGACATTGTTCGTGCAGCGAAGCGAGCCTGCTACAGAGCAGTACCAATGGCAGCAACAGCCTAATTCAGTGACAGTTTTTGTTTCTCCATCTTGTCTTCTTCCCAATGGCCAGGAGTATGTACCACAGCATAATGGTGTCTTCCCAAGTCTCAACTAGTGTAAGCTGATTTTGTAGATCCACCATGAGGTGTCAATCCCCTTCTTTCTTTAGTCGCAGTCGGATGGCTGCATCCGTTCGTAGTCCAAACTGAATATACACATTTGAACCATGCGACTTCTGGAGATTTTACATGACCGGTTGATGTCAATAACATGTATGTAATGGAGCTCCATAAGTCGGCAAACCAAACCCCCATTAGATTCAATGTTTGTTCGTCCATGCCTCTGAATTGAATGCACTGGACTCTACAAGTTCATGGTCCTGTTATCCAGAAATGTTCAGAGTTTCTGACACAGGAAAGATGGGTCTCATGATCTCATCTCATGTGCGGTGTGGCCATCGGATGGCCACGCCTCATATGCCATCATCGAGAGTCATCAGTACCCAGTTTGTAATCTGAAGGTGACACGTTTGGTCGACGGAGAGGCCCCGCCGTCGCCCGCGAATACGTCCAGGTGCCCTGAAAGTGAGGCTACAGGTAAGACACAGACTGGGGCTTGCAAGATTCTACTCCTACTCTATCAGGTTATATGGCATATTGGTATATGCAGAGAGAGTAACAGGTGGAGAGCTAGAGAGCTACACATGTGTGCTGCAACTTGCAAAGCTGTGGGTCTCACTAAACTCTAATGGTCATGGACCATGATTCTCTCTGAAAACTACTGCCTGGTTTGATGAATGGGTCTCAAAATTCTCTCTTATTTGTACTAGAGCTTATCTCCATCTAGGAGTAGGAGTAGTGATATTATTCTCAGCCCATCTTTTGGTTGGTGGTGTTGTGGATGAGGCAGCCCTTGGCCACCTGTACTGTACCTCTTCTATCTCCTTTGTGATAATCACATCCCTAATCTCTTTGGACACTATTTTGCAGGAGTGGACAGGCCTGTGCCATGGGTCAAATCAACTGCTGTCTGCATTTGTGTCCCTGACTTTACCTGGGATATCTTTTGTTAGGAGTACTCTTTTGTCTACTCCTAGGAACTACCGTTTCTTTTACCACGAATATGATTCAAAACATACGAGTTTTGTGCAAACTAGAGCAATATATATTGTCCTAGTAAACACTGCTTTCTCTACAAAAAAAAAAGAAATTAAAAAGTTTGGTTTTCTTTTCTGGAAAATCATGGGCTGGAGATGGAGGAAGTGACCATCAGACCCAATTATTATCACCCTTTAGATTTGGTGATGCAAAAGTAGAAAGTGTGCATCTCAGCCGCACCGTCAGTGGGCCCACGCGCTTCAATATTCTCTCTCTCTCTTCTCTTACACACTTTGCAAAGAGACCCTTGGGAACTAAACATTTTATGTAGTGCTCACTGTTTTTATCTGTTTACTACTTTAATTTGGTGTCACACCTCCAACCCCATTATGACTAGTGGATTATTAACAAAACATGGCCAGTGGATGCTGAAGTGCTTGATGGATCTTCTTGATATTTATACACTGTAGGATGATGTTGATTATTCCTGATCTTTTATGAAAGACTGATGGTGCTGGTGCATAATGTATGCTTGTGATTAAGGATGCCTATAATGAGTCTAGAATAATTTGTTGATAGAGATATCAGTGCTGGTAGCAGCAATGATGCTAACTAGGCGCATAAACAAACTACGAATGCAAAAGAAATTAAGGCCTTCTTTCATGAATGGGAGAAATTTTTACTTGTGCTAAACTAATTTGTGTAAAATCTTATGTTCAAGGATCCCCAAGTGGTGATAATGCAAAAAAAAAAGTACTTCTAAAATTTCAACGACATATCGGGCTAATAATTCAATTAGTGGCAACCAGCACGGCCATCGATATTAAAACACATGTGGTAATCTTTTTAATCTTAAAAAAAATGTTCATCCAGTCTATGGATAGTGTTCACAAGAGTAAGGTGTGAAACAAGGGTATGCATGCGGCTATAAACGTTATGTTTATGTTGTGTTTCCAAAAAATGGCATAGCTAGCTTTGTCATAAAAGATTTTATTAATAAAACTGTAGTCCATAAAGTCTCCTTTAAAACATACGAATTTCATGTCTCACTTGATCACATAAACCGTTCAATGTTGAAAGGAAGGAGAAAAATATCCGGCATTCTCTATTTCTATTTGTTCACATGTTGTTATAACGGACCATATTGATAGCTCAAAACTTATTATAAGTTGTAACAGTTTATTAGTGATAACAAATAATCTGTGTTTAATTTTGTTATATGTTTTCCCAGCAACTTAAAATCTAATGAAAAAAGAAACTAATTAAGTTGGAAAATATCTATAAAAAATCAACTTTAATTTAGAATCCTAAAATCGAGAACCGATGAGGGCTCAACCAGTAAAAATACATAAACTAGAGGGGTCTATGGACAAAAATCGCCTTGGGAAAACAAAGGCGTGGATTTTTATTATCATCATCAGTTTTATAATCAGCCGAAGCAACAACAAACCAAACCAACCGAAGAAGAAGAAGAAGAAAATAAAGGCGAAACCAAAAACCAGCCTAGCCTACCGGATTGGAATTTGGAAGCACCTCGATGCTACTCCTATAAGAGAGAGAAAAATATCCTCCTAATCACGGATTAGAGCCCTAATCACGCCGCCCGCGTAATTAATTTTATAGTCTTGGAATTATATAAGCCATTAGAGAGGGAAAGCGAGAGATGGAGTAGCCAAGAAAGAGAAGAAGAAGCAATTGGGGAGAAGCGAAGCCAAGGTTGGGGAAGGAAGGGAGAGGAGAGGGGCTCGCCGATCGATCCCTCTCCGCCTCCGCCGTCGAATCGCCGCGTCGAGTCGAATCGAATCGAAGGTAGGTAGGGGCATCCATTCCTCTCTCTCTCCCCAGTCCGTGGTTCGATTGGTTTCTTGAGAGGATGATTCAACTGTTGGTTCACTTGCTTGGAGCGTTGGATTCGAGCTCTTCTTGCTCGCTGATCCAATCCTAATCTTTCTCTTTTTTTTACTCTTGGACTTGTGAATTTCAGATCGAGCCGCTCCTCCACATCTCCCACTCGCGGTCGCCATCCTGCAGCGTCGCCGCGCGCGGCTGCTCCGCTTCCCGACGCCGCTCGCCGCTCCTCCAGCTCAGCTCCCCCTCTATCTCTCTCTCCAGCGACCAGCGGTGGTGGCCGTCTCTAGCGCCGGCTGTCGTTAGGGGAGAAGCCGGGTACTCGTAGTAGGTTCTGGCGTGACGTTTTGAAGGTGAGAAATCACAAACCAAAAATTAATTTGAGATTGTATTGTTCTTTTGCACTGATTAATTGCATGAAACCCTAATTAGGTAGATTGTGGGTTTATTGGTATGTATTGTGTTGTCCTGCATGCAACACATTGACACATAAAGATTCTGTATTGAGAGCCCAAGGGTAGTTTGGTCACTCCATGAAAGAAAATGAGGAGAAAAGAAAATAAAATAGATAAAACTCTCCAAAGTGGCAATCTATCCTGAGATCAACATATAGAGTGGCATTTTATCCTATACATCCTAGTGAGTGGCATTTTGTTGAAACCAACGATATAGAGTGGCATATATATTGTCCTTTTTCTCGGCAGCAGCTTCACAAGTGGATGCCTCCCATTTCCTGAGCTAAAACGTAGAGTAGTACTCGTGATCATTAGCACATCGGATAAATTTTTTTGAGCTTTTGTTTCATCGGTGTAATTAAGTGTTAATTGTCCATTGATTGATTTTGCTTGTGCAGGACTGTGATGTGTGATCCCCACTGGCATGTTGCATCCTAGGTTCCTGGTTGCTTGCTCAGGCTCCAAGTTGTGCTTCATGTCCAGTTGCCGTGGTAGCTATGGGGACATGGCTAGGCGTGGCAGGATGATACCTTTCCGCCTCATGGGCTCGAGCAGGCTGTACGAGTGTAGCTCCACCCTCCCGGTGCTGATCGGTTTCAGTTGATGATTTCTTTGGAGACTGAAAGAAAGATTCTTAGGGAGTTCATCAGAAAGGATTGGATAAGTGCATTGTAGTTGTAGGAGTGCTAGGAGCCCAAATCGGTGACATTTCTTTCAGCGTTTCGCTGAACATAGTGTAGATTTGCCTGCAATGGGTTTGCCTCAGGTTAATCCAGCCGAGGAAGCGCCTACGCCGTCAAGTAGGCCTGTGTCGAGCCCTCGTAGCTTCGAGGGTGTTGGCGCCTGTGATTTGGATGGGCTTCTTGGAGGAAGCTCAAGTAGCAGGGTATTCGAATACCCGTCAATCGGTGATTCTGATCGGAAGACTGCATTAGACATCCCGAATGGATCAACTGAGTATTCTAGAGACAGCCATTGCTTTGATGGACCTGCAGGTCTCCGAGGACTAAGAATTGATTCGAGGGATGCAGATTCTAGATCTTCTCATAAATTGGATCCTACTGTCTATGTTCCCACAATGAGGGTTGTGGGATTTGAGTCGGGTTCTGTTGGAGGTTCTGCTATAATAGAAACTGATAATTGTCATACTCCATTCGATCAGCATGAACTTCAGGCAAGGAAAAGACTGCTCTTACCATTGAAAAACGTTCTTAATAGACAGTTCCACGGTGATATACTGAATATTTCCGCTGGTGATGCTAGATTTGAACTTTCTGATTCAGCCAGGAAACTTAACAGTTCGTGCTTCCAAGATAGTAAAAAAGCAAACACTGGTATGCTCGATTCTTTTGAGCCACAAGCCTGGACAAATTCTAGATGCTCCAATGGTAGTCCAGAATGGGATGCCAATAAGATTAATTCTAATTTATTCACTGATGGTCCTTTACTTGGGAGCAAGGAGTCCTTAGCTTATCTTGATCATCTAGCTGCTAGTGCAAAATTAGCACATTCTCCACTCTCCTTGTCCCCGCTTAGCCCTAAATTTATGAACAGAACTAAGGCTACAGGAGCTCAATGCCGTACAATGAGAGATATTGAACATCATTTTCTAGATTCAAGGGAAAAAGGGGGACCCGATGGAATTAGAATGCTGAGTGTGCTAGAAGAAACTAACATATTACATGATGAATACAATATCATGACCCCTAAAAGAAGTTCATGCAGAAGATATCAAATCTGGGGTCCTGAATCCACCCCTACTTCTCCCCGCGTTGGTTATGGTCGGAGTTTGAGTCTCCCAGTACGACGGTCACTAGTTGGCTCCTTTGAGGAGTCCCTTCTATCTGGCCGGCTTTCTTATGGAAAAGACAATCAGGTCTCTTATTCCCTTTCACCAGATATTATTTCACCAGATATTAGTATGTATTAGTAGAATGCAAGGCTATTGACTATTAGTTTAATCCAATGTTCATTTTGAATGCAGATAATTGATGGATTCTTAGCTGTTCTAAATATTACTGGTGGAAGCTTCTCTCCTCCAACTCAGAAGCTGCCGTTCGCAGTAACAAGCATTGACGAGGATAGCTCCTTATTGTACTATTCTTCTATTGATCTTGCTGGGAGGTCGTCAGCAACTAACTGTAGAAGCCCAAAACTCGAAAGAAGCTTAAGCAATAATGATTCACGATCAGCCAAAAGTCGCTTACGGATCCCTGTTAAGGGCAGGATACAACTGGTACTATATTTTATCCTTATTAAAAGTGAAAGGTGTTCTTGACTTATTGTTTCGGGTGAAATGCTGTTTGATATTTTTAGCTGCTAGTGAATTGTTTTTTTCTTAGTTGTAGTTGATAATAATGCAAAGGTCTTACGGGAAATTTCATTCGACAAACTCTAATACTGTCTATAAAATTTTGCTGCCAATACTTCTCAATGTTAAAGCATAAACGGCAGTTAGATCACTGGTTGTTTCATCATTTGTCAATAATCCTGTAGTACCTGATCTTTTCACTTGATTATAGCTCAATATTTATCTGTAATGCTTATATTATGTGTTTAGTTTGAATTGTTTCACATATTTGGACACACCAACCGTAATTCACTGGTTGTTTCATCATTTGTCAATAATCCTGTAGTACCTGATCTTTTCAGTTGATTATAACTCAATATTTCTCTGTAATGCTTATATTATGTGTTAGCTTGAATTGTTTCACATATTTAGACACACCAACCGTCATTTATTTGGATAATATCCTCTTCTATTGATGCCACTTAAGTAGTGCTTCGTAGCATGAAAAACTTAACCTGAACAGTGAACAGCAATAATACCAAGCTGTTTATCAAGTGTCATTGTTTTTAAGTTTCTGCAGTTGTTTTAGTGTGCTGTACATAACACCTATCTGTGTGCAGTTCTGCTCTTGTTTTTGAAGTAACTATACATTTATAAACATGCTATTTACTCAATTAATAACATCAATAGGTCGTGAGCAACCCTGAGAAGACTCCACTTCATACTTTCTTCTGCAGCTATGACTTGATAGACATGCCTTCAGGGACCAAGGTACAAGACATTATGACTAATTTCAGTTTTAAAAATAAATTGTGACTAATAGACTTTTTCTTTGGGTCAAATTCGAAATAGCCTTGAAGCTTACTCGTCATATGATTGCCTTATTTCTTGTTGACTTGGTGGCAACATATGTATTTGCTTTGGGTTATTGTTTTGGTCAGCTGAGCCAATATTAAACAAAGTCGAATACATGGTTGCTTGCAAGCTTTGATCTTTTCCTATAAGCTTAGTCAAAGGTTATCACACACATAATGGGTCAGAATGTAATATTACATTATTAATCATTCACAATGACAGAGAACAAGTGTTTTGAAGCTTGCAGTTTTGGTTTCTCCATCTCCATCCCCAATTCTCATCTTATTTCTCTTGTTGTAATGGGACAGACTTTCATGCGGCAAAAGGTCACTCTGTCCCCCACTCTTTCCTCCTCTAATCCAATGAAAGAAGGAAGTAATGCCGGTGACATTAATATTGGCCCCAAGGCTGAGTCTGTCTCATGTGGAGAAGTTACAGAACGGGAAAGTTCAGAATGTAATGGTGCTGATAGCCCGATACGACTAGTAGCTCAGTCCAAACTACTTATCTCGAGTCAACTGATAGATTATTTTGTCTTTGCAGGCTCATCTGATGGATCAGAGGAGAAAGACGCAAATGCAAAACGTTGTTCGTTGGACAGTAACATGATGGAATCAAATAAACATAACTCTCCTGTGAGTAAGAAAAATAACACCGATTCTGATGATTGTTGCTGTCAGATGGACAATTTAGGTGGCAAGAATTCTTGCTGTGCATCTTCTAGGATTAATGATAGCTCGGGTGGAGGTGTGATTCGCTATGCTCTGCACCTGCGCTTTCTATGCCCTTCCTCCAAGAAATCCTCAAAATCGATGCTACGATGCAAATCCGATCCATCATCGGTGCCATATGATAGTAATGCCGCGAAAGAGGACGATCGCAGATTCTACCTTTATAATGATCTTAGAGTTGTATTTCCTCAAAGGCACTCAGATGCAGATGAAGGCGAGGTATGCACCCATTCCAATATTGTGAACATCATCTACCAGTACAGCTTTCTTCTGGTTTCTTTCTTGGATAATCAGTTTCTCACTTTACATATATAGAAATGCATTTGGTTTAGCATAATGTCTTACTTTGGGCTACTCCCAACTTATTTCAGCAGCCGGTTCCTGACAATTAACTGAGTTTACAATGCAATATATCATCTCTATCTGGCTTGATTGCAACTCTTGTTTCTTGATCTGTTACTACATTTTATCCTAAAGAGTTTTGATGTGTTGGTTTTCACTTTTGTTTCAGCTGCGTGTGGAACATGACTTCCCTGCTGATCCCAAGTACTTCGACATAAGCAATTGACACCTCTGCTTCTCCTTCTCCTTGTGCATGCAGCTAAGCTCCCATGTCATTTGTGTACATAGCATGCGCTTTCTTGCGCACAAAAAAAAATGTAAATATCTTTTTAATCCTTCTTAACTTGTCATCACTCATCAGCCCCCGATGTATTTATCAGTCGCAACCAACTGTACAGTTTCAGTCTTCAAATAAAATGCAACTTTTAGTTCCCAGTTTGTGCTGTGCGTTCCTGAACCTGAACATTTCAGGTTTGTGGTTGCATATGGATCCCAATGGACGCGTCGTCATGCCAATTGGGCCGGCCTGGCTGTGCTGGGCCCACGCAGCTGCAGCTAGCTATTTGGGCTGCTCGCGCGGGAGGTCGTTTGGTCTACGCCGCCCAGTCGAACGCAAGACGTACATGTACATGGAGCAGAGGGGAAAAAATAAACTACGATGAAAAAACTCTAAAATCAAGGTTGAAAAATTTAAGTTTTGGCTAATAAGCATAGGCATAAGCGAAAATATGAGGCCGCAAGTTTTTAGTTGCATATGGATCCCAATGGACGCGTCGTCATGCCAATGGGCCGGCCTGGCCTGTGGGCCCACGGAGCTGCAGCTAGCTATTTGGGCTGCTCGCGCGGAAGGTCGTTTGGTCTGCGCGGCCCAGTCGAACGCAAGACGTACATGGAGCAGAGGGGAAAGTTTTGATCCCTCGACAGGATGTCTCTTCATTTGCTTAAAAATCATTTGACAAGTTTTGAAATTTTTTGACAAAAGTCTTAGGTCCAAACTCAACACACATGTTGAGATATAGAAAAAAGATAAATTCAGCGTATAAATATTAGCGTACTGATCACATCTGAATTTGTCTTTTTTGTTTTACAATGATTCGGTCGAATTTGAACTTGATTTTTGTTGTACAGATAAATATCATAATACTCAACATTGTCATTTGTTTTCATAATTTTCACAACTATTTGGATAGAATTTAGAAGAAAAAAGATATAAAGGGGATATGAGATTATAATCCACTCCAGGAGCAGAGTCCATTGGAGAATCGATCGGTTTGTTGCACACTTATTTTCTTTTTGTGTATCTTAGCTTATCTTATCTTCTCGAATTCCTAGCGTAAGCTCGTGTATGTATGTAGTTTTGCACGATTAAGATACTTAGCTAGAGTATTGGTAAGCTAAGATTCGTAATTACATCTACTTATAATAAATTTAGAAGAAGCGAAACATTATTTACTTTTTCAGTTCTTGATTGATTGACGAGGACGTTGATCGATCGACGAGAGGATGGTGGAGCTCGAATCGCAGGAGGCGGTGACGGTCGCCTCCACCGCCTCCACCGCCGTCGACGTCTCGCTCCGGCTTCTCGCCGCCGCCACGTCGCTCGCCGCCGCCGTCGTCGTCGCCGCCAACCACCAGCAGCGCTGGGGCGTCCGCGTCGACTTCACCCTCTTCCAAGTCTGGATGTACGTGCATGATCGATCTACATGAGATCTGGTGATCTTATTATTTGTGTGTTAATTAATTAATTAATTTTGCAGTGGTTTCGTGGCGGTGAACCTGGTGTGCACGGTGTACGCGGCGGCGACGGCGGCGGCGGCGAGGAAGGCGACGGGGCGGTGGTGGCTGCACCACGCGGACGCGGTGGTGGTGAACCTGGGGGGCCGGCGACGGCGGGCGCCGGGGCGATCGGGTCGATCGCCATGTGGGGAACGAGGCCAGCGGCTGGTACGCCGTCTGCCGGCTGTACCGGAGGTACTGCAACGCCGGCGCCGCCGCGCTCGCCCTCTCCCTCGCCGCCGTCCTCCTCCTCGGCGTCGCCTGCGCCCGCTCTCGCTACCCCAACAAGCCGCCCACCACCTAGCTTAATTACTCCATGCTTAATTTGCTCCATACATGTTCTGTTTATCATGTATAGTTACAGCTCAGAACATTATGCATTTGTGAATGCTTTTTTTTTTTCGAGCAATGCTACAAGTACTAAATTTTTTTACTAAACTTTTACTAACACTCATCTCAACCGTCTGATTTAAATAGATAGAAGTTATAAAAAATCTAGATGCACTTATAACATGACACATTACTGTTAGTAATAAGAATTTAGTAATAAAAAACTAGTACACATAGTCTTTTCCTTTTTTTTTTCTAACTACCACTCCTCCGTTTCATTGTATAAGTTGTTCGGCTTTTTTTCTAATCAAAATTCTTTAAGTTTGACCAAGTTTATAGAAAATTATGGTAGTATTGTAACACAAAAAAATATGTTATCAAACTATATTTAATGTTAGATTTAATAAAACTAATTTGATATTTTAAATGTTACTATTTATTTATAAATTTGGTCAAACTTAACAAATTTTAACTAGTAAAAAAGTCAAACGACTTATATAATAAAACAAAGGGAGTAATTGGTTCCATTCTAGTGAAATAAATCAACCTAGCACTGGATGATGTGACGCTATCTGCAGATTCATTGGTTTATTTTGAGACGGGTGGAGTAATTTATTGCCGGTAGAGATTTATGCATGGATATGTATATCAGAATCATAATCAGACTGAAACATATTTCAGTATGATCTCGTGCATATATATAATTAATGTGGCTATTTGTGCATATTTATGTATATATAAAATGCTATATATTTCTACGAGGAGATGAGAAAAAAATCTAAGGTCTATTACAGTATGTAGTGTAGATTTGTAGTAGGGGTACTTAATTATCAAGATCGACTCTTGGACGCAAAAGCAGACAGACTTAGCAGAGCGTGCATAGGTTGTAACAACATACGCAGCATATTCAGACTTACTAGCTCTCAGCATATATATATATGGCCACATCGATCTCTGCAACGTCGAAAAACCAGGCTACGTACATTGCAGCTAGCTATCAGAGATTGCAGGGATGAGATCACCCGCCATTGCTGACATCATCCGGTGCTCCGTTCGACTTCACAAACCGGCCTTTCACCCTCTTCCTCGTGTCCGCTCTCAGCTTCCTCGACTCGTACCTGATGTGCTTCTCATACCTGCACCAAGAACATCGGTGACATTCAGAACAATATTCAGGCCTTCCTGTAAACGACAATGGTGAGTTCGAGTTCAGGAGTAGTTAGTTATTAAGTTCATTGATCCATGCCTGCGGTTCTTCTTCTTCTCCCTGTACCGCTGCATCGCGCTGTCCCTGTTCTGCGCGAGCGTCTCGCTGTCGATCTTGATGGTACATGGCCTCTGATCGGCTCCGGTAGGGACGACGGTCTGATCACAGAAGGAAATCTCCTTGGGGAGAGCCGATCCTCTGTCGTTCGAAGAGCCCCCCAATGCCCCTGAAGCAGCAGGTACATGGCTTGTGGAAGTTGTCGGTCCATCGATCGTCGAGGCGCATGAGCTCGCCTTCCGTTTGTTGCTCCCGGTGCTTGGCTGTAAGGAAAGTTCAAGCAGAGAACATGAGTAACTGAACTGAAGATACTCCTCTGGTCCTATATACTACCATCACAAATGCAGAATTTTACAGGGTAGCAAACAGAGCATTTTTTTTTTAGGATAGGCCCAGATAGTGGTTTGGTACTTCCTACAATGGCACTTACCCTACAATGACACCAACCAAGAAAAACGTGGTGGGGCTTTCTATGATACAACAAAATTGGCTTTCAATGTTTCGCAACGAAACAAGATGCCTCCATGACTTGGTGGACCAAAGGAGGAGGAAACAAGGATCTGTACGGTGGTCCATAAATATCGCGGTGATTGAAACAAGCTAAAAGTGTTCACACCATATGGGACCATGGAGCCAACTTATACAAGAATAGCCCCCCTTCAAAAAGATAAGATCGAATTAGGAACATAACACTGGAGCCATTGCAGAAGTTAGTGGCGCATCAACATCAGCGAAAGCTCTGACATGGGGTCAACTGGGAAGTTAACAGGTAACAACTAAAAGAGTGTCCATGCCACACACAGATGGAGTACCAAATGTCCACGTGAGCATGCACATTGTAAGAAGGAAAAGGCAAAAACCTCCTTTTCAGAAAGTCCATCAGCTTCTTCAAGCAAACCTGTTGTTAGTGATTTGCTTAAATTGATACCTTGGGCTTTGTCATAGATTATTAGTATGAAGTGTAAGGCTTGGTAACAAATAAGAGGATCCTATACAGATAGATAAGGTGTTCTAACACTACTTTTATCCTTGCTGTTGGAAGTTACAGTGCTAATCAAAAGATACCAAAATTGCAAGAATTATGAGATTCATCAGATGCATGGATTGATGCCACTTCTTCTCTAGCACAAGGGAGTATGAGAATACCATGCTTGGCACCACTAAGCTAGGTGAATTGTGTGCTAGGTGCGCTGGATAAGCACAGTCAGCAAGCATATTTTACGTTGGAAAAAGGGGATTATGGCTTACATTTTTCGATGACAGCTGACAGACATTAGTCGACATGATATCTTCGGCAGCTGCACAATATCTTGAGTCATAAATATCTTCCAGATCCTTCGTTGTCCCAGAAGAAATCTCCTTGAGCATGTCATTATAACTCTTAATCATAAAGCCTCCATTGTTTGAGCCAAATCCAACTTCAAGTGCAGAGTTCTCATTGTGATCCCTTGATTTTCCCAAATTAAAATCCCATATCTGTCACGCCGATAACAAGAAGAGAACCGTCAGTTTTAGGCCATGAAATGAAGCTCATTCCAGGGTAAACTAGAAGAAACATTGAAATATTTAGGAGATGGATTAGCAAGGATATGATGATTAGTTGAAAATCATCCTTTCCTTTAATGACAGTTCTACTAGTATATATATGCCTACCGAAAGCTAGACAGTCTGTAGCCAAAAGTCAGGTAAAGTTCATCGCATCAACACATCATGATTCATGAGCCTATTTGCACACCCCAGGTCGTAGGATCTATCTCATATCTGAAGGGGCAAATACTCTGAAGAATGCAGTACAGCAGTAGTATGAAAAATCTACATACAATGCACTTTCCATATTGTGATAGCAACATCTCCTCAGAAAGTTCTGTCTAACTTGCATTATTGAAAAGGAAAAAACACCCATCCTCATCAGCCCAATTTGCACATTCAATGCCCCTAAAACAGTGCTACCCAGTCCATGAAACTTTATTTTTTTTTTTTTGCAGTAAGAGTCCATGAAACTTTATCGCAGCCGCAAGCAAATCTCTGAAAGAACCGGTTCATAAATCGTGCATGATGGCAACAAGGTTAAATTTATCTCTACTCAAAGTAATGGAATCATTCTGTTATGTGGTTGAAAAAACCTAGGAAATAGAACTATACAGGACACGAAAACCACATGAAAAACCAGTATCATGTAGAAAAGCACAGAGATGTCAAATTTCAATGGCTTTGGAACTTTCACCTATAGTGTTCATCACAAAACCACAGTGGTAGTTCTCTTGAAAGGTCCAAACATCCAATTCTTTTACCCATCCCCTCATCCACAAGAGATTAGAGATCATAACCGCATCTCTCAATCTGAATGATCTGCACAACTGAGCACGAACTACATAACTGATGGGTCTAACACCATCATTCGTACAGTTTGTTCTATTGCAATAGTGATGTGAACCAATAAGATCCTAACACCATGTGATCTTAATGGGTGTGAAGCTACAAATAATTCGGCTAATTAATTAAGCAATGCAACTAGCATTGCTCACACTAATCAAACATTGAACAGGCCAGAAATGCAACAATTAACCATTACCCCAAAAACAAAAATCAAACATTGAACATACAGCGAGATGCAATCGTAATTCAGAAGATGTGTGCTTATTCAAAAGAAATTCTGCTTGTTTTTACCTGGGTTGGTGGCACTGATGGCGCGGTGCTCTCCCACAAAACATTTTCATCTTCGTCTCCAACACGGTCGCTGTCCATGAGCTCGGTGCAGTTGGCCCGGCGCCATCATGAGCAGTGAAGTGTACGGCAGCGGCGCCTCCGGAGCCGCCGCCGTCGCAGCAGCAGCATGAGGCAGGCGGGGGAGCTTGCTTTTCCTGCAGGCGGCCGCTCGCCGCGGCGGAGGTCCGGCGGGGCGTGCGGGGGCTCAGATCCGAGTGCGGTTGCGGGTGCGGGTGCGCGCGTCTCGGCCTCCCGGCGCGCCATCTCGGCGAGCTGGTGGCCGAGCGCCTCCCCCTTGAGTCGCCGCCCGCCGCCGCCGGCCACCACCACCTCGGGCGGTCGCATGGCACGTAGAGGTCGCGCAGCACGGGGTCGACGGCGAGCATGGAGTAGTCGAGCGCCGAGAAGAACGCGTCGTCGTCCTCCTCCTCCTCCTCGCCGCCGCCGCAGCCGCCGGGGAGGTCGAGCCCCCACGACGCGGCGAGCTCGGCGGCGGCGGGGCACCCGGAGAACCCCTCGACGGGCACCCGCACGCGCCGCCGCCGTCGTCGCCGCACCCGGTGTCGCAGTCCGCGCACAGGAACGCCGGTGTCGCAGAGGCGGAGGCGACGCGCGCGGCGGCCGGCCTGGCGGCGCAGGCGGCGCAGAGCGGCGCGCGGACGTGCTTCGCGAGAGCGCGTTCGGGCGTGCACGTGGCGGTCGCAGGCGACGCACAGCCTCGCGGCGTCCGCCCTGCAGTGCAGCGCCGCCGCCGCCTCCCCGCAGTAGTCGCACGGCCACTGCTGCTGCTGCTGCTGCCCTCTCCCTCCTCCTCCACCATCCTTCATCTCGCATACCAAACCAAACCAAATCGAAGCGCGAGGAAGAAGAAGGAAGCGGGGGTCTACGACGACTTTTGAGCTCGGAAGCAATGCAATGCAATGCAGGAATGAGGAGGAGGCGAGGGTGGTGGAGAGGAGAGGAGAAGAGAAGACGGCGAGAATGAGATGAGATCCGGTGCGGAGCGCGCGAACACGGGACACGGATTCGGACTCGTTCCCGCGCGTCAAGGTGGAGTGGAGGGTTGGGTGGGGCCCGCTTGTCAGTGGGCCAGGGATGTCGGGAAATATCTCTCCGGCTTTAGCTGAGCTGGTGGGGGTGACGTGGTCGGGTCCACCAGAATGCGGCGCTAATTGATTTTTCGGATCATAATTCTGGACTTTAAAACAGTTTTCGTTTAGAGGCTGTTACGAAACGAGATGCCGTTGTAACGGGACAGACATATTAACTATTCTCTTGCATGAGTATTACATGTATCAGGCCTTAGGTATCATAGGCACTAGGTAACAGGTATCCCAGATATCGGTTACCATACAACTGGTACCACAATAGGTATCAGGTATCAGGTACTGTCTCATATAAGGGTGTCCCGTTCTAACGGGATACCGTTGTCTAGGTTTTCTGTTTCGTTTAAGGATAGAATTAGGAACATGTCCTCGTACATAATATGCTTAACAAAAGTCGAGAGATGACTTTTGCACTTCATAAGGAATGAGGGCATATTTTTGTAATGAATTTCAAAACGTTTAAGAATCAGTATCCTTCCCAACATTTTGATTGATTGCATGCATGCTTCGTTATATTATGTGTTTATTTTTTGACTTTAAATTCTCCCTATAATAAGGATCTCTTTTTACTTGCTATATATATTGGCACACGTGGGTGCAATGTTTTTTACCGGAATGAAAAAGTTCAAAAAATATCAAAACATTTTTGGACATATTAGAGTGTATTGGGCGCGTCCGTGTCGAAAAATCACTCCGTGCCTCGCGCGACAAACTTTTATCAATTAATACAAATATTGACATATGCATACATTTGGAATGTAAAAAATAGAAAACCTTTTCAAATGTCACCAGAAGTAAAGCTACTACTCTTCCTGTAAAATTCTAATAAAATTCCCATGCACCAATTAATTAGACTACCTTAATTATGGCATTTACTCTAATATGAAGTAATAAAATACATATAATGATACCACTTTGTGATTAAGATATACTCCCTCCGTTTTCAGCATGTAAGATTATTTGGTTTGTTCAAAATTAAATTTCTGTAAGTTTCATCAAGTTTATTAAAAAAAAGGAGCAACATTTTTACACCAAACAAATATATAATGAAAATATATTCAATGGTGGATTTCATAAAATTAATTTGGTATCATAGATATTACTGTTTTTTCATACACTTGATTAAACTTGAAGATATTTGATTTACGTCAAAACCAAAGCATGAAAAAACAGATGGAATATAGGAGCAGAAACAAGGTGAGATAGGAGCAGAAACAAGGTGAGATTGATCGATAAGAGATGCCATCATTATACTAGTACAAAATTGTCAATGCCGTGTGAATTGGATTGCAGGAGTTGCTACAAGATGTAATTGGTCATTTGTCATGGTTCAACGTCCTAGGCTGTGTTTAGATCTAAACTTTGCATCCAAACTTCAGTACTTTTCTATCATATCAACGTGTCATACACACATAATTTTTCAGTCACAGCATCTCCAATTTCAACTAAAATCTAAACTTTGACATCAACTAAACACAACCCTAACATAAAAGTTATAAAGTGGTAGATTAGTACGACATAGAAAAGAAAATATCTCCAAAGATAGAGATGGCCCTAGGAATAGCCGCACGTGCTCCCGTAGAAAGCAAGTGATCTACAGTAAGCACAATTAATTTGCACGATAAACGTAGCTACCTAAATTACCTACGAGTTGACCTCAATGATAATCCTAAGAGAAAGTTTAATAGTATAGCCAACTACTAGCTTTAATTCATCTATAGCCAATCTAATAGCTCATTCATACAATAATTATATACTATCTGGTCCCACTTGTCATACATACACTGCGTCTTGAAGTCCGTGCTACAGCTGGCTATAAATCTGTAGCCCGCTGCCATTCTCTCTCCTTATTTATCTCCTTAAAATATGTTTGCAGCTAGCTTATAGCCTGCTATTGTACATGCTCTAAGAGACATACGCAATTTTTTCATAGTAAAGTTAATTTTGGATGCTGGAAATTAAATATCGATAATGGAATTATGGCAATACTCTACTTGATATTTAAGGACTGCAGAATTTAGTTACCGGTCTTTAGAATCAAGTTAAATTACTTCGATTTAGGGGATAATCTCTCATACATATGGCACTGAACTTAAATTCTCTCCCATCCCAATTGATTAAACATGTCATTCTTTTTTCTTCTGTACATTGGCTTTCGATTAATCACAACGTGCCTTCACAAATCAGGCACTTTTGCTAGATCACAATCACACAAACCTTGGTCATCATCTAGATTATTGCAAAAAATACCAGATCATGATGCGTAGTACATATGCAATATAATGCCGACATGCAGCTTATGGGTCACGATGGTGACACTATCGGTCGGTGTCGACATTGTCAATATCGTCCTACTGGCTACGGGAGCTTCGTCCTAGTACTAATTATACACTCGTGATCATTATCGGGGCGAGTTAAGTCTCAACAAGATAGACCTAGTACCAATTTTTTTTACTCTATTAATATCAGAAATAAAACAGTTTAGTATGTCGTAAATAAAGCCATCTAAATTCATGTCGCTGCCACGTACCCATTAGACGTGTACTTCATCTGTCCCGGAACAAATTAACTTTATTTTAAAAAGGACGGAGTAAGTTCGAAGTATAACCGCACCATCTATTCATGTATAGTAGCTATTTGGTCGTTGGTCTATTTGGTTAAGCAGGAATGGAGTAAATTTTAATAACAAGATGATATCTTCTTTTTTTTCAGGTTATCACTTTAGTTACCCAGTGATTATGTACCTGGGCTATCATTCACAAGCCGGAGAGAAACACCGGGGGTCTTCTGGCTAGCTCCACAAGGTGGTGGGCTAGCCAGTCTGGGTTGAAAGCCTCACCCATTCTAATTATTTGATGTTAGGTCATTTCTTAATATTCACGTTTTCTTCACAAATCGGGACTACATGATACTATTGCGGTGGTATCACGACAGTTGGACTAGGTGGCACTGCCCCTTAATTTGTTTGACATACACTCCGTTGGGAAGATATCTTATGGGTACCACCATGCAAGAAATGTTAGGTACACTAGATATAAAATTAAACCATCTAATAAGTCAAATAATTATTTTATGAAAAGCAGCATAATTTCTCACCTAAAATTTGATGAAATACCATGAAGTGGTAACTTGATGAAATTCTCCTATAAAAGAAAGGTTCAAATAGTTGTGACAGGTGGGTCCTTCAACATGTGAAATGAACCAAATTTGCACTAAAATTATATATTTCGAGTAAATTTCAGAGGCACCAATCATCCTCCTAGAAGAGAAATTTTAGTAGTTCTGAATCAACCACAACCAAATTGAATGCACATATGTTTTTGCTAGTACCCTATGGTACTACTCATGTAGCCATTGTACTTTGATACATACATGGAGAATGCATGCATTTTTTAGAAGTGCAAATTTTGATAATTTTCTCTTTTTTTTTCAAATTCACAATTAATTTTTGTTGACCAAACTCACAATTAATTCAATCGTGCTTGCATGTCAGATTGGGAAGAGGTATATATAGTTGTCCCAAAGATGCCATTTGCAGCAAGAGCTAAGAGGTATGGCACTAGATCTCTCATTATTGCACAAGGCATGTCCAAGATCTAGGAATTGATTTGATGGTCCCTTCAAAGTCTTCCCTCTCTCAAATGGAAACTTTTCATGCATTAAGTTAAAAGTGGCTTGTTTTCTTGTCATAATCCATAATCCTCTATCCCCTGGAAGATTTTGTACCAAATGCATGTGCTTTGACTTGTAAGGTAGATATATATGTGTGTTGTTGTGGTTTATGGACCACCCTTAATTAATTAACTTCTGGTCCAATGTGTCATTCTTGAGAAAAGTTGCCCTTTCAGTTAGAAGTTTCCACTGTGTGAAGCTCAAAGTCAGCAATTTTCTGGTCCAATGTGAGGTACAACTTCAAAGTACATTCTTTATTATGAATTCTAAAGTCTAAAAATGTTACCTCAAAGTTATTCATACATAATTAAACTCTGATTCCAAGTAGTTTGCACTTTGCACTAGACCAAATATCTAAAACATCATGTACATCAGCACCAGAGTTAAAAAAATTCTGTATAGCTTTTTTAATATTAGTAGTAGCTAGCCATTACAATTATATTAGAGAAGTACATTAATGTTAGGCATAACATTAATGTTTGACCCCTCTCTTGGAAGTTGTGCAAATAATCATGAAACAAATATTCAAAAGTAAATTTGATGACACGTATGATAGGGGAAATTAAACAAGTTGCACTGAAAAGTAAATCCAAGAGTCCCCACAAAAGAAAAGTAAATTCAAAAAGGGAATGATTAGAATTGTCTGTGGCTTTTCTACGTTGATTTTTTGTCGGATGTTCGATGCTTTGATTTTTTTTTTGCACAACTATTAATTCCAGGCCAACAGCACAAAAAGAAGTGATAGCACTTGACATTCACCAAATGAACAAAATTATGCACTTGATATTCCAATAGGATTATTAATACACTGATTCCATTCATGTTGATGTCCAAACTGAAATGTATTTGTAACCTTGGGTTGAATTGCAACACCATATCCAATGCTTTGGAGACTTTAAGTGGATTTCATAAATAAACTATCCTTACCCTTTGGAAGCATATGCACTCGATCGTGCCAGTCCATAATTAAACATAATCTCTTTGTTTATTTACTATTACACTAGAAAAATAGCCTATTGATATACAAGTAGTGCATACAAATCCCCTTAAAAGGTGACACTATAACCATTCCATATTATTATATCCTCTGTACTAACACTGCTTTTGAAAAAGCCATGCATCTTCAAAGCACAAATGCTGCTCACCCAAAGTGTGTATTATAATAATAATAATAATAGTCATTGCAGTTGGCCCCCATCACCATGATATATACTGCACAGAAAGCGAACATATCAAAAAAACCATATAGAAATATAATTTGAGTGTGGTGGTACATGCTAATTGAGCATGAGGCATACAATAATAAATTTATCTCTTAAAAAAATAGTAACTCCAGCATCATGTTATATTTTAAAAACCTTATACTAAAAAAAAAATACAGTACGTGTAGCGTTGCAACTTTTCGAATTGAGGTCAGCAGTGACGCCATTGCGGCTACACGTGAATTTGAAATAATTTAATCGAACAAATTCCGGCCAAATCTTTTGGCGAGCAAAGCAAACCGTGGGCCGCCACGTGCTCCTGCTGCTTGCTTGATTTAGCTGGATTTAGCAAGCTGGGATTTAAATTAAGCATGGTTGGGCCAGTGGAGTGCCATGATTAGAGTGTTTTATAATCCCGTACATCTAGCTGCTTCTTCAGTTCTTCTTTTAGTAGCACTTGTGACAGAAGTATTAAACTAATCCTGCTTGATTAATTAGTTGAAGATGCCGTGACAGTTGGGAGAGGAGTCCAGAAGCGTCTATTTTTGGTGTACGGATTCCTGTTTCTAATTAATTAATCGGTTTCCGGATCTTATCTTGCCATAAATAAATTAAAAAATGTTGTCTTGTCACATTCAGCCTACAGTGTGATTTGTGAAGTGGCAGGTCAAGCAAGTAAATCTTCAGACTTCAGAGTATACAGAGAATTTTAGCAGTTCAGAGACTTCAGAATTCATCATCAGGTGCACGTCTTGGGTTGGGCCTAGCTGTGATGGGCTTTGCAATGGAAGCCCATAACTATTACAAGTGAGGCCCAACGATCACCCAAGAAATGTAGGGTTAATTGGATCCTAGCTATCAAAGAGAGAGATAAGGAGTGATTTCTGAATTCTGACAGTGTGAACATTCCTTTTGGACTGTCAAAATTGGCTGCTAAATGGCTGACATTAGGATAGATCTTAGGAAACCAAACCTGACATGTTGATGCTGCTTAATCTATGCAAAAAGTTTTGGTTTGGTATTTGTGATCATCTGTATGTCGTATGATCACCATGCATGCATCTATCATGAATTCAGAGAGAGTTATCTGCTTGAGCCACTAGTACTCTAGTAGCTAGATAGACAGGGATTCCAGACTACTAGTGTCTCTATCAAAATGGGTTGACCATTTATCTCGAATATGTTCTCTGAACAAAGATTATCATCATGCATGAAGAAAGATTCTATTTGGACGCAAAAACATGAGCTTTCCTGCACTGCAAGCTGCCTATAAATAGCCCCTGAAGCAGGTTGTTTTGCCATGAACCAGCAGGCAACTGCAATGAGCTTAGCTAGCAATTAGCCATGCATATGCACAGAAAAAACACAGAATTAATGCATGAGAAGAAGGGGGAGAAAGTTAATTTCTGGAGATGGAAGAGAGCAAGGCTTGCATGGTGATAAGGGTGTAGCTCTGGTAGCCAAGGATGACTTGCCTGTGTCCTTGTGTAGAGGATCATTCAGAAAATGAGCCTTGAACTGGTTCATAGGCAGTCTCCTTGGCTAGTCTGAGTCGCTCTTATCACTCATGTTAGGCTTGCATCTCGTTGATCGATATGTAATTAACTAGGTTTTCTTCAGAAGGGAAAAGTAATTCTTGATGCATTTATCAGTTCTTTGCAAAATCTACATGCAGAGATACAGTTTGATCATCTTCAGGTTACAGTTACAGGGGAGCATACTGCTGCAAAGTTTATCATAACAGTATATATAAATGCGTGTGGTATCTTTGCATTATAGGATTGACCTGATCTCACACTTAACTGCATATCATGTTATGTTTGCAACAGGTTCTATTGATAGAATAGATATGGAAACATACCAGCTTGGCAAAGAAAACAAGATCAAATATTTCAGAGAATGGACGAACACAGGCGCGAACAATTGCAATGTGAAACCTGACAATTAGTTTTAATTTTGCCAGCAATGCTGAGCATATGCAGTTTGTAAATTGATGGCAATGCAAGTCGTCTGAACTTTTTTCATGTAGTTGATATTTTTCTACCGTCTGTACTTGGAGCTGTTCATGTTCAGTGTTGTTGGACGTTCTTGCCCTTTTATTTTTATTTTTTAGAAGCCAATTAAAGAGAGCCTAGCTATTTTTTTCATTTTAATCCTGTGCTATTTTAATCTTGTTAAATTATGGCTATATCTGAAACTGTGAGTTAGTACTCCTATCTCTGAATTTTGTGCAGAAATAGATTCAGAAAACAATGAAAAGGAAGAGCTGCTATAAATTTCCCATCGCCTTTCAAATCACAGGAATGTCAAACATATACATGCATGGCCATTTTCTTGACACATGCATATGCATAAAATGCAAAGTGAGAAAAAGAAAGCAAGAAAAGGTTGAGCTAGATGCCTAGATTGGGACTGAACATACCTTCAGGCTTCAGAGAAATGAGACACAATCAATCATCCCCACACACATATATGCCAAAATGGTTAAAGCTACTAGCTGTGTACGTGAACATGCATGAGATGATCGAGCTATAGCCGCAAAGCTAAGCTAAATATATACTTTCCAAAACAGCAAAAGCTAGACAAGATAGAGAGATTCCCTTAGCCTAGCTGATCACTAGCTATCTGCCTTTTGTTCAGGGGCACACATTGCATGGTCGGCGCCGCGGCGCCGTCGCCGTCGCCGTCGCCGGAGCAATGCATGCACCGCCGCCTCGATCGATCAATTGTGCCACGTATGGTACGGCATATCTTTTGCAGATGCTGAAGAAATATGCTACTGATCAGCTAGCCGGTGATCATAGTTCAGAGTTCTGACGATCGGACGACTGAATGTACACGCATCTGAACTTACTTTTCGTTTCTCTGTTGGTCTACAGGATCAGTACTAGTGCGTAATGCATGTGTCGACATATATATACATTTTTGTAATCTGGGAAAACTCTTATGTTTGAGCTGAATATCTGACAAAGTGTAATTAATACAGTAATATATAGATATGTACTGTAACGTGCATGGTTGTTTTTGGAACGAAGTTCTGAACAAAATGTTTGATGTTTTTCCAATTTTGTATTGCTACATGCTCATGTTTAGTTATACTTGTATTGATCTAGTACTACGTGCTAGCATTTTCCTTGCAGAAAAGAATTATTACGAGCATTAGCTAATTAAATCTAGCTAAACCGATTTTAACTGCTCATTCCCTTTTGCAACACAAAGTTACAAAAAAACAGTTCATTTTCTTTTTGTAAGCTTTTCACTTGAAAAAGGTAAAGTATAGAGGAAATCCCCCTCAAAAAAAAACAATAGAGGAAATCAATATACACATATATAGTGCACATTAAGTCTGTATATTTCCCGTCCCTCAAACTATTATTTAATTAGTTTAATTTTTGTATCTCAATTGTACAGATAATATCCATTTTATCTCTAAATATGGACTAAACTCATCCCTTTTTCTCTTGCATGAATTTAATTTTGACCATTGTTGGTAGTGGGGCCCACTTGGTCATAGGGAGGGGTTTCACGTGTTTGTTGCTAAAAAAAATGGGAAAGGAATAGGATAATGTCATTGTATACTGAGAAATGCTTACTCTTTCTTTGTGCCAATCATTTGCTGGCAAGCTTGTAAACCCAAATATTCTCTCACTGCTAGTGCCCAGTACTAAGTAAATGAGGGGTACATGCGTCTTTTGCCAGCCTCCTTATTTTGGATGAACAGTGCCCACTCCCATATAATGTGGGACGGAGGGAGTAGTTAATAGAGAATAATAACTGTACACAATATAAACGGTTGAGATCAAGCATGGAAGAGATCTAACGGCTCATCTTACGGCTTCACGCATGTAGGGCTTGTAGTTGTAACTTTATATATAGAAAGAAAGGATGTAAGAAAACGTTCAAGGGAGGAGAAGACTCTACTTTCTTTAGCCAATCCTGATCTAAGCGCATATATATACACACACACACACACACATGTACACACACACACACACACACACACACGCAACATAACCCTAGAAAAAAGACCCATATATGAAGATCATAACAAAATAGAACAGAATAAAATCATTGTCATCATACATATATACTGTACAAAAGATCATATACTGTTCGAGTATCTACATCAAAAGCTAGGCCCAGGCCGGATTGATATATTATTGGATCCAATTCCACCACAATATCAGCTAATTAATTATTATTTCTATTAATCATATTGTTTACTAATACTTCTATTAATCATATTGCATGGTTTATCAAAAAATGGGGAAGGAATAGGAGGCATAGATAAGAATAATACGCTGAAGGGAGGAGAAAACTTTGCTTTCTTTTTCCAATCCTGATCGAAGAGCATATACGCAACATAACCCGGAAAAAAAAAGACCCATGCATGCATGTATGAAGATCAGAACAAAATAGAAAACACATAAAATCAATGTCATCATACATGATCATATATATATTATATTGTGCGAGTATCTCCAGGTCAAAAGCTATGGGCGGCCAGGGTAGATATATATATCACTGGATCCAATTCCAAGACAATACCAGCTAAATAATTATATATGCAATTTTAATTTGACGCGTCTGGGTAACTAGCCATCCATATAGAACAGATATTCCAGCATAAAATCTTCTTCTAAAGGGGGTCAATGCAAGCTCTCCGATTTCCCAAGATGGAAGGAAGCTGTCATCCACTGCTTTCTGAGAAGAGAAGATGAATATTTTTTTCCTTTTCTTTTCTTTTTAAAAAATAGAAAATGAATATATAAATTAATCATCCATGCATTCTATTGCTAAGCCAGCAATATGCGCTAGCAGCATACATATGCAGATATGCATGCATGTATGTTGAAATTGACAAGAATATATTCTGCATGAACAATATGATGAGGGATATTCTTGATATGTTTTTAATTATATGGACCTTTAGAATAAAATTAGGTCACAGTTGCCTTTCATTGCACTATAAATAGATCCTGGTGGATGGAAGCATGCATAGCAAACAGGCACAAGATCAAGCTAAGCTAGCTAGAGTCATATCCATGGTCCTGAAGAGTTGCAGAGAGTAGAGATATATCTAAAGCTATATATCTACAATATTTTTGTACTAAGAGAGCAAGGCTTACATGGAGACAAGGGTTTAGCTCTGGTAGCCAAGGATGACTTGCCTGTGTCCTCGTGTGTAAGGATCATTAATATTCAGAAAATGATCCTTTCTGCTGGTTTCATGGGCAGTCTCCTTGGCTAGCCTGAGTGATTCTTGTCACTTATGCTAGGCTTGCATCTCTCCTTCATCTGTATCTATATATATGCCGATCTGTTCTGAAGAATCAATGCATGCTGGTGCGGCTAATTAAGGTACAGGTGATAATTAATCAAATTAATGATATACATATATATATATGCAGATTATATTATTTAATACGCAGGTCGATCGAGCGATCTTGTGTTGTACTTTGATGCTGCTTCTTTCTACCCACCACATAGGCAGAATTAATTCCTTATATTTAGGAATTAATGGATGTAGTATTTTGGATCCATCATCCATGACGATCCAATGTAAATATGTAATCATATATATCTATACGATACATATATAGTTTTCTTTTTTACTTTATTTTGGTCCTGATGAGAGGGGCAGCTAGCTAGGTAGCTCATCAAGTGGCGCTTAACTATGTTTATTGAAGATATATGTTATAATGGTTTCTATTGGTAGTGGAATTATTAATTCTGTTGGACAGAATACAGGAACAAGGTCTTAATTATTTTGCAGTGGATCGGAATCGGATGGCTGCAAGAACACGACGTACAAATATTGGGCATAACTAGCTAGGTTGCCACTATATGTTTTTTTGTATGTAATAATGTGTTAATGTTTGTAGCTACTAGCTCGTCGTTCTTTCTGACTTTATTATTGTTTTTATTTTTCTAAGTGAAAAGGGTGTCTTGTAATAACATTTTGTTTGTAGCTTAGCTATATCTTTTGTGCAACAAGATCACTGTACACTTTCTAGTAATATAGTAGAACTTAATTTCATTCTTGCTTCTTGTAATTGCATTTTCAAGTGAAGTGTGTATCATGGTAACATGATTATATTCATGCATGAAGAAGTACGAATTCGATCACAAACATATTCATGAGTCAATTTAAATATGGACCGCGACTAACCTCTCTTTATAGACATATAACACACAATACCTAGCAACTTCATCATTACAATAATTTATTGATAAGTGTTTCCTCGGTTCTTGTGTAATTCACATTAGAGCAGGTACAATAGGATGATTAAGTAGGCTCCAAAATTTCTCACACCATCCTAATCCTAGATTAAGAGGAGAGAATGGAAGAGAGAGAAACAAGCGAGCGCTTGTTCTAGCGCCAGGCGTTAGCAGCTCTTTCTATGCGTTACCGCCTGCGTGCAGCCGTTCTTGACGATAGAAAACACGTTTTGTGGGGCCCATGCTTTCCAAGCCGATCCCGTGAGTCCGTTTCATACGCCACAGCTGCGGCAACGAAGTCTTGGTCGAATGAGGAGTCAGTGCAGCGCACCAAAATGGCCACAGAAATGATGGTTTGTATTGATCCTACTAGGTACTGTGATCATGCAAATATTAAATACTTCAATGATTTAAATAAGGATAGCTTGCAGCTAACTTATAGCCATTCGTTGTATGAGTTAGCTCTAAGTGAACTCCTAATGACATGAAACTTTTTTGGAGCTAGCAGTTAGCTCTTCTATTGACCTTGCTCTTAGAATGCATGCAATCATGCAAGCTATTGGAGTTATTACTGCCTTAATGTTTAAATTTATGATATTATTAGCTGTATTCAGTCTTTGTGAGTAACATTGGCCATCTAGTTTCTACTCCCACCATTCCTAAATATAAGCATTTCTAGGTTATTTAGTAGGAAAGAAGACTAGGATTTAGAAGAAAAAAATATGGTATCCCTTATGAAATAAGAGGTGGTTAGGGGGTAAGATTTGGTGAACATTAAATGAGGATGAATTGGTGGGATATATAACTAGTACTCTAGATATATGCTTAATTATATTTGTGTATATTTTTAATGCTAGAAGAATTTATGTTAAGGAACGAAGAAAGTATTAGAATATAACAATAATATATAACAAAATTATAATATTGTAAAATCACTTGAAGAAAAATCTACCCATATAATGTTTATGTTTTCAACTAAATATTGATGGTCAAAGTTTCAAAAGTTTGACCAAATAAAGTCAACAACATCATATATGTAAATACCGAGGGAGTATCACTGCTGGTTTGTATTTTGAATATATTAAAATTTTTGGCCTATTGAAAATGGTATTGATTGGCCATCATTAAAATTTCTTGAGTAATGCTATTACTTTAGGTAATTTTGTGTAATACAATTAAAAAAAGATAACCGTTGAATATGTTGTATGGGATACCATGTCAATGCAAAAAAAAGGAAAGAACCGGTGAATAAATATCTTATATTAAGCAGCATACAATATATAGTATATACCTGATTAGAAAAACTTTCAAATTTCCCAGTATATCTTAGTTGTTTGAGAAAGCTTTGCTCATGCATATAATATATAGAAAGAAATTATAGTATCACATATTTGCTTCATGTATATATATAATTTCTGTAGAAAAATAAAAATGGTCAAATTTGGCTAGCCAAATTTTCTTATAAAGTGAACTACATATGCATTGCTCTACCAATATAGACTATGTTTGAGAAAGATTACGATAATCTCGTTTGGTGCTGCAGCTAACTGCTGCATATTTTGATGTTTGGAAAATTGCTTTTATTTGAATCTACGTGGCAAATTATAATATTTTAATTTTCTAAACATATGAGAACAACTTGGTGGGAGATATATATATGACAATTGGATAACATATATTATTTAACATTAATTCAATTTGTAAGGCAAACTATAACAGTCATATATTATTTTTGTTTCTACGACAAGAATTAAAGCTAATTCGTTGTGAGTGGTTTTTAAGAAGGTATTAGGATCCTTTGTGATATCCTATCTGTTAATTAATATCCATACAACCTTGTTTTCATGGAATTTTAATAAAACTCAACAGGCCATCTTTAATTTGGACGGTTCAAGTAAAGAAATGTACAAGTTGAAGCTGCCAGCAATTTCATTGAACAGACTCTCTCCATTCATTCATCCCTGTTGTAAATACATGTATATTTGAAAAACAATTAATCCCAAGAGGCATGCATGCATGAACCAGATACTAGGAAAAAAATATGTATTGGAAACCATGGAAAAATATAATATGATATACAAGTGGATGTATGAAATTTCTCCACGTAATCATAAGTAAAACTTTTACAGTTTTCAGGTTTTCAGTGTATATGTTGTTTGCACTATATATTTTAATTCATAGATACTAGCTACTTCTAGGTAGCTTTTCAACGGCCATATATTCATCTCTCACTCACTCACTCTCTCACACACCCACCCACCATGCATGATATGATATCGATGTATAATATAATATATGACTACGATTTCTAATGTAACTTTCTCAAGGTCAGCTAGCTAGCATTTTTGCCTTTTAGAAGGATAAGCATGAACTATTCCATTCGAGCATGCCGCCCCTTGATCACTGCCAATCTATATATGCAGATTGGCCCGCAATATGCATGCAATTAGTTTATTTTACATTTTTATTAATATAATATTATGTTTTTTTAATATATGATGCCATTGACTCTTCTGGACATACGTTTTGGTTATTCGGCTTATTAAAAAATTAAATATGAAAAAATAGAAGTAATGTTTAAAGTATCTTTGATGATAAAACAATTCACTACAAAATAAATAATAATTACATATTTTTAAATGAGATGAATGATCAAACATATAAAAATAAATATGGTGTCATATTTTTTAAAAAATGAGGTAGTATATTTTTTTGAAATGGAATACATCAAGCCAATTTCACTAGAATTTTTAACATTCTTTATAGAAGTAATGTAGATACAGTGGTGGAGTCGTAGGTACATTACACTACTCATTAGTTTCTAAATACTATATTGATGACCGCATTTATGCATATACGGATAGGCTTCTAATATTTTTTTTCGATTCCTTAGTGAGAGGCTTACGGATTTAATTAGGCATGGTTTAGTTCCCAATTTTTTTTCCAAAAAATATCACATCGAATCTTTAGACACACGCATGAAGCATTAAATATAGATAAAAACAAAAACTAATTGCACAGTTTGAATGGAAATCGCGAGACGAATGTTTTGAGACTAATTAGTCCATGATTAGCCATAAGTGCTAAAGTAACCCATATGTGCTAATGACAGCTTAATTAGGCTCAAAAGATTCGTCTCGCGGTTTCCAGCCGAGTTATGAAATTAGTTTTTTCATTCGTATCCGAAAACCCCTTCCGACATCCGGTAAAACATCCGATGTGACACCCAAATTTTTTTTTTCGCGAACTAAACACACCCTTATTATGGAGCCTCCATTTTGTTGACTCTTGAGTCTTGCGTACGTTAAGTTACAAGGAGAGGCACACACTCATGAGTGTTTTTGAATGTGGTATCTGTGTACCGTAAGTAGTTTTTTTTAGATAATTGTATTTTTTATCCGGCATCTACATCCAACCGGATATATATATGCGCAACCTTTTTAAATTAGAAACTTAGCCTATCAAATAGGGAACTTAGCACTCAAATAACCAAATTTGAAATTCGCGCCGTAAGTAGCTAGCTAGCTTAATCACAAAACTAAGACATGGTTATAACTTGGGTGAATATGCACGAATATATGAGCGCTTGCGTCTGTAGGAAGATATATACTGGCATAGGTCAACTTACATGTCAACCTCGCTTGATATACTGATATATCGTTGGCGTTACATATATATGCTACGACGACGATAAATGTATAGTACGATTAGATTCCCAACTTTGAAACCACGAAGAATGCCCAAAAAAGTGAGATCGACTCCAATCATGAGGAAGAACATATTCCTGCTGCTTTGTAATTAAGCGCAAAAAGGAGAGAAGAATAGATCGAAAATTGAGCTATAGCTAGCAGAAAGCCTCAACTCCTGCATTATTCTATCTAAGTGTTCTGCTTTTGCAGAAATAGTTAGGAGTAACACAGTCAGATAGGGCTATAAATAGGTGGCCATGGGCACTCCTACACTGCAAACTGCAGGACACATACAATAATGATACACAGTCCATTGCCAAGTGCCCAAATGCCTTAGACAATGCAAGTGAAGATATATCAATGTGAAGTTAAAAGTGAGAGATGAATTGTATTATTGAAGAGAAATTAGAGATGATGCCTTACATGGTGATGAGAGTGAGTCCTGGTAGCCAAGGATGACTTGCCTGTATATCTATATATATATGTGTGTGTGTGATCAATATGGATTGATCAAGCTGCTTGCAGGCTCATGCATATATATGTACAGGCAGTCTCCTTGGCTAGCCCGGCTGCCTCTTATCCTCCATGCTAGGCATCAGTCTCTTAATCTGAGCTCGATCGAGAGTCGGTTATGGGGATCGTGGTTATTTTCTTTTTCGCGAACGCAGATCTTCAGATCCGACGATACGATCTTCATATATCATGGTTTTGCTACCTGATAGTAATGATCTGACTCCTCTTAATTTGTTGTTTTCAGAAAGTAAAGATGATTTTCAGTCGTATGCTCCTTCAAACCGTTACTCTCTTCGTCCCAAAATATAGCATCATAATATAGGATGAGAGTGTTGTCTATCAAGCAAGCCAGTCTATCAAAAAACTGAACGGTGGAAGAATTCTTTTCTATGTGTGTTAATTCAGTTCTCTGTTTTCCTACAATTTCTGCATGCATCTATGCATGCAGTACTATTTTAATTCTTACTGAAGATTGGTTTATTTGACAGTTGACTGTATAGTACTGAATTATTTCTTGTAACACAAGTTGTTTAAATTTCAGGATGATCACCCATTAGCCATTGCGCTTGCAGAAGTTGGTCGAAAGGACCAGATTTTTACGTCAAATAATATACTGTAATCTCTGTGTGTAAACGGAGTACTTCTGGTGTGTACAGTTTACTGTGAACATGGTTGTAATTAACCCCCCCCCCCCCCCCCCCCCCCCCCCCCCCCCCCCCCCCACCCCCCCCCCCCCCCCCCCCCCCCCCCCCCCCCTTCTTTTAGAAACTGATCAAGTTCTCCCCTTGATGGTCAAATTTATGCCCTGACCAGATCTTGATGTAATGAGGAAGTCTCATTTCAATATGAAGTAATTCACTTTTCTCATACAACCAAAGCTGATTTTTTACATTGATCCGGCAACATTTTACTCACTCCTTCCCAAATTGATCATCATATAATGGAATTTAAAACTTTCAAATTAATCATCGTATAACCGCATGAACATAGATTTCATCAGAATACAAATAATGCAGCATAAGAGAATGTGTGCTTGCTAAGGTGTGATTGGCATGGTGTTTTAATCGATGCATGTATTGTGGGAGAATGTGTGCATGGTGTCTTATTTAATGTGATTTAAATTATTCTTGGTTTTGGTGTATAAACATATATGATAATCAATTTGGAAATGAGGGAGTATTTTTTTCCCTCCCCTTTCCCTTCTTTCTAGTATTTCTTTTGTAACTCCTAGCCGCTATATTGTACAGTTTTCCCTTTTCTGAATACAAGTACACCCCCAAGGTGTTTTTTTTTTAAAAAAAGGGCTGATTTACGTTGATCCAGCATAGATACTTGCATGATATCGGTAGACTAGTCTGAAACTGAAGATGGAGGTCTGAAGCTTCCATAATACTACATGAATACCCCATCACGTTGCTACGGAAAATTAATTAAGTTACATATGTATAAATATGATGCATTATGATTATTAAAACTAAAGCAAATTGATACTTATGAATTTTGAGCCTATAAATAATTGAGATTGCATGGGGTTATAAGAAAAGAAAGAAGAGACAATTTGAACTATAGATCTATCATCTAAAGGCTAGAAATAATTGGAAGTGTGGCTTAATGAGAGAAGAGAGAAATAGCAATAATTACACTTAGTAGGGATAAACTATATAAGTATAGGATTCATGGACTCTGTGTTTAAATGATCTATATGAGATGCACTTAATAGTGTGTAGTGGCAAGGGGTGTGGTTTCAACCCCCGAGGTAATATGTTCAATCCCTAACACGCTCGCAATTTCTTCTTAAAAATTGTTTGGAGGGACGTCTCTCCTTTCAAATCTCGTTTTTTAAAATGATCTATATTCAGTTAGAAGAAAGAACACAGTTAAGTTGGCTATAATATGCAAGTGCTTTATGAAAATTTACTGTGTTTTGACGTTTTTTTTTCAGTTCTTTTTAATTCCATCCATGTTATAAACTTTACTGTGTTTTCACGCTGCTTTAGTTTATTATTAATTAATGCATTTGGCAAAACCGTTTGCCTGAAAGTTGCAATTCAGAAAGCATCATATCTCAACCAAACAGCTAGCGATCGAGCACTAGCATCCCGTGCAAAGAGGCCGGCTGCCCGCATCATTATCATATCTTTGTATGTTCTGGAAAAAATATCTGGTGAACTTCTTGTTTTGCTATGAAATGCATGCATGGTATAAACAAAATTTAAATTACTCTCTGTTCGATGATCTGTGAAAGATATGCAGGCTTCAGTTATGCGATGTTGATCGAACCGATGAACTAATTAAAAATAATTGGGCGTATGTATATGACTTTATACTGATATATGTCATACATATATATACATGCAAACAAATAATTAGCTTAACAAGATATACTGACGAGTAAGAAATTCAGAAAACTCCAGGACATTTTTTAAACTTCTCCAAGGACGTGTATAAATTCATTAGCATTCAACAAGATATATATACTCACACCCTCATATATTGATCTTAATTAAGTATAGTAATTGTCATCATGATTTGTCAACTTTGCCTGAAAACTACTACTAGCTGCTAGATAGAGCAAATCAGAAGTCAATCCAACTTCTTGGTCCTTATTCATTGAGTTGTCGATCTATCTGGCATTCAGCTATCTTTTAGCATGGATTTCATCAGAATCAGATCCCTCTATATATGTATCCCTTTCCGGGGGTCAAATTGTTCTTATTTCACAAAATCAAAGGAAATCTTTATTTTCCTTATGTATCCAGTGTAAAGTTCTATGTATATATGTTGCCATCAGAATATGGTGTGCTCATCATTTCTTGACACATCTGCTCGTGTCTTCAGCAAAGCCATATATACAGGTTTGACATGCATAAAAGTTGGAACATATCTATATGCTGCTAGCTAAAAGTTTGTAATGATAAGATATTCTGTAGAGGCCCTACATAGACCCAAAGTATCAGATACTGTTCTTTACAAGGTATATATAAATAGATGTTGAATGGAAGCAACAATCCAATGCAGTACAGACCATTCAAGCTAAGGTAACACTAGATGAAGCAAAAGAGAGAAGCAGCCTTACATGGATGGCAGTAAGGACCTTATCTCTGATAGCCAAGGATGACTTGCCTGTGTCCTCCCTGAAGGATTAGCAATTTAATGATCCTTTAAGGTGGTTCATGGGCAGTCTCCTTGGCTAGCCTGAGTGGTTCTTATTGCTCATGCTAGGCTTAGTTGCATCTCTAATATCCTACATTCCTACTGTGGTTTTATGCTGAGGGGATTTTGTTCCATATACCTATATGGATGGCCTAGCTACATGACATTCTTGAAAGTTAGCCTTGTTTGAGTTTGCATATATTCATGAAATTTTCTTTTAATTTGTGCTAAATGGTTAATCCTCGAATGATTTGTAATAATTATAGGAGGAATAAACAAATGATTAAATATTATAAAATTAAAAGGAGGTTTAAAATAGTTTTTCATAAATTCATATATAGATTTTTTTTAAAAAAAATAAAAAATCGTGCCGTTTAGAAGTTTGAGAAATATTTCTCTAATCATTTCATTAATTAAGCAGAAAGAACACTATCGGTGATATGGGCTCGGAGGTATCAAGACTAGAGGGATGAGGCTGCCCCCAATGCCACGTGGCTCTCCCCTGAGGAGGTCGAGCCTGAGGTAGGGCGGTGGCTGCCCCCTCCGTGATTGGGGGTTGGACTCCCCCGACTCCCTCCGTGGGTCACCACGCCTTGTGGGTTAAGTGGCTGCCTCCAAGACGCCCACCTACATGCATTTATGGCGACTTGAGCGGGTGTGCCGCGCCGCATTAAATGCGGCGCACAGCGTGCCTGACCGGTCTGTGACTGGTCTGTGACCGGTCGAATGACCGATGGGACCAGGGGTGTCAGGCGCACTTCCACGCGTGTCAAACGGCGTGTAGCCTATCCTGTCCCATCAGATCGTGATGATGAGGGGTTTTAGCCCCTCATCATCACAGCTGGAGTCAGTTCATCTGCTACGGTTAGAGCAAGATCTCCATTTCCCGACGCAAGTGAGGACCCAGAAGCCTTCACCCATTAAATGGTGAATGACACGGGCGTCCCTCGTGTCAGGTGGCATGATTTGATAGACCCCACGACCAAGGCGCTTGTGGGGGAACTTCCAAGTCAAGAAACAAGACATGCATTTTGAGCCTGTTTGGTTGCTACCTTGAGCAATATGTCTGAGTATTTTTCATGCCTGAGTATTGCAAAGCATGCACTCTTTCACCCTTAGATAGGCTTTTGGGCCCATGTGGTAACCCCTTGAGGTATAAAAGGAGGTCCAGGCCTACCGAGGAGGGGGGATCGATTCTTTGGCGAACCGAGGCTTGTTTCTCAACAGCTCAAGCACCTGTAATCTTTGGTCGATCAACCAAGAACAGGAGTAGGGTATTACGCGTCTCAGTAGCCCGAACCTGTATAAATTCCTTTCGTCTCTTTGTTCTAGAGAGGCCCGACCCCCACTACATCACACTTTCCACCGAGTTCTCGATTATCAGCCGCTGCCCCCGGCCGAACCAACAAGGGGGGCCTCACTGTCCCCCGCTTGAGGAGTTCACCCTCCGACAAACACACCTGTCATAATTCTTATGTTTGACAAGATAATTAATTAATTCTATAAAATGCTTTGACTTTGGTTCTGCACTTCTGTCTTGTGCAGTACAGGTTCTCCTTTAGCAGTACAACAAGTCAACAATTGTAGGAGCAATATATGTACTACTACGCATGGCCATGTGTGTTGGTACCTTCGAATAATGTTTGATGTTTTGGACATTGATATATGGTCCAAAAAGGAGTCTTCAAAAAAGAAAAAGGACCAAAAAGGACTCCATATGCTCCTAGAGACTACTAATGAGTGCTGTAGCTCACTTTTAGAGAAGAACAACTGTGGCCATATCTCATTTTTAAAGAATATTCACCATATCATCAATAGCTAAAGATGTTGCCAGATTGCCCTTTCTTCAAAAAAAAAAAAGATGTTGCCAGATAAAGTAATTAGCTCTGTGATGTCGTCCTTATAAATTTTAGCTGCATTTGGAATTTAATTTGCATTGGTTTATATCCTTAATTTGGAGGGAGAGGATCAGAGGAACATCGAGTGAACAGATGGGCCGATACACCTCTTCAGATGGGCCTACGAAACTGTGACAATGGGCTTCAGGCCCATGAGAGGTAGTGACCCCGCCGAGATAATTAGGCAGCCTAAAATTTTCGTTAATGCATTGGTTGACGTAATTATCTAGCTGTTTATTTGGTTAGTTTTTTAAAAAAGATAATGGAAATAACTTACATATCCGACCTCTACCAACGTTTATTTGGTTAGTATGTACGAGTATATATACTACTTTAATTGATCTTGCAAAAACGAAAATTTCCTTGGATGATTATTCCTCCAAAAAATGTATATCTTCGGCCTTATTATCGTTAATAGCCATACGTTCTAATTAACCAACCGAGTTAAACTACTCCAGCTGATTCGTTGATTTTTCTTTTAATTTTTCAAATCCTGTTTGGTTTAAGCTGATTCGATTATTTTTGTTGTGAACTGTATTTTTTCCCCTATTTCAACCATAAAAGACTTCTGTTGAATTTCCTTTCCTTTTTTTTTTTACCAGGAACAATTAAAAATTCCTACTTCTGTAAACATCATGAATTAAATTCTGTGTTTATCTCTCCAGTTTCAAAGTCTCCAGCAACAACGCAAATATCTCAAAGAAGAAAAAGATATTAGTAAAAAAAAAAAGAAGAAAAAGATCAGAAGTAGCCCAAGAGAAGCAATCAAGCGAGCGAGCAAGAATTCAGAAAGGAGAAGGGGAATTATGAGTTACCAGAGAGTCCCTCCCGACGAACCCTACCCTCCACCAGGCAAGATCTGCATCTCTTCTTCTCGAGATTTTCTCAATCCTTTTTGCTATATTTGTTAGTACTGTCAAAGACCTCAACTTTCCCGCAAGATTGAACCAATCTAGTACTGTTCTTGGATCCAGAAATTAGCTAAGCAATAAACAGTGCAACCACTCAAGTTCGTGAGGACCCTTTTGCTGGATCCTTGAAATTTGCCAAGCTTTACTCCGGATCATCTTATAATTCTTCTTGTCTCGATAAAAATCCTTTTCTTGCGATTGTTTAGGAAGATGTTCTAACCATGTCCACCGTTCGTCGCTGTTCTTGAAATTTAGGGGGGAAAACTTCAGATTTGCAATTCCTGAAGGTGTGAATCCATACCAAAATGTCAAATTGATGCCTGATCTGATATATCTCCTGTGAAATTTGCAGGGTATCCTCAATCCGGGCCATATCCATACCCACCTCCATCAGGTGCTGTGTACCCTCCTCAGGGTTACCCTAGCTCCCATGGTGTGTACCCTCCACCACAGGGGCCTTACCCCCCACCTCACCAGCCTCCACCACCAGGGTACCAGGGCTACTTCAATCAGGGCCAGCAACCTTACTACCCGCCGCCGCCGCCACCACCACCGCCACCATATGACCACTGCCACCACCACTGTGGTGATGAGGGTTCTGGAGCTGGGTTTCTCAAAGGATGGTAAGATGATTTTGGGTGTATGTACTGTGTTGTACTTACTGCTAAATATAATTGTTTGCTTTCTATGAGGATAAGTTAGGTTAGTGATATTTTTTTTATGCTTCCATCTAGATGATGAGATGGTTTTGCCTCTTTTTTTTTTCTATATTATCATTTGCTTAAAGTAGTAGATGTCTTTTTTTAGAGTTAGGAGGGTGTTATTCCTGCTTTCATGAATGGAAGAAGAGTGCAGGGATTGCAGCAGGCAATGTTTGAAGTAGTAGGAAAGGTTACTGATTATTGTATTTCATTTTTTTTTCATGAGCTGGATAGAGAATTTGCGGGGTTTGCAGCAGGCGAAGTTTGATTTGGTCTCAAGTTAGCTTTTTTATTATAGGCAATGTTCCCTATAATGGTTCTGCCATGAGTATAAGATGCTGTAATATGCATAGTAAACTCAACTTATACTGTCAATTGCAAGTGAGTTCAAAAGGTCACAAAATGTAAAGCATCTTGAAGCTGCCATACATATCAAAATGTCACTTTTGCTAGAAGCCTAGAAGTAGGATGTTCTTAGTTATAAGTTGACTAGATTCAACCTTTTAGAAATAATATGAAATTACAGTAAGAGAGTAGCCACATATCCTGTAATTGTAGATGGCCATTCAGCTCATTATCGTCAGAAGTTTCAGTATATGTTGACACGGAGAACTTAAGACTAAATTATGAATTTGACTAAGCATTCTGGTTATGAATCCACACACTTAAAGTCTCTGGGAATAGACTGACAACATACTGGAAAAAAATGAAGCTTTTTCAGTGGCTTATGGCATACTAGACAGATTAAGGTTCTGAAACACACATACAACCATTTTATTTTTCTTTTAGAAAAATGATAAGAACATCGTAAATCAGACGTGATATCCGTATTCATTACTTGGATCACACTGTTATGAAGTTGTTGTCCACATTTGTTGCCCTGTTGGTACCTTCATGATATTAGGCCCCAACACATAATTTGCTGATTATTTCACCTGTACTATTTGCAGTTTGGCCGCTCTTTGCTGCTGTTGCCTGCTGGAGGAGTGCTGCTTCTAAGGAGAAGAATTATTTTGCTCTGTGCAGCAGTAGTATGTGATAAGAGGCTATTGTTTCTAGCATTTGTGTAAACATCAGTATATTTGATTGTTTTTTTTTTCCAGAAATCCGCAAAATATTTGTTACTCTCAGGAACTGAAATAAATAAGTTGTATTGTTCTAGTATGTCCTGTGTGTGCATGTTCTATTGTTAGTCTCAGGAACTGAAATAAATAAGCTGTCATTGTTCTTTTGCTATGTATTCAGGTTTTCTGTGTCGTGGACTACTGCTATTGTACAATTCGCAGATTGTTACTGATCAAATAAATGTTGTTTGCGACACAAATCAAAGCGGTTTCGTGGTGTAGTTGGTTATCACGTCAGTCTAACACACTGAAGGTCTCCGGTTCGAACCCGGGCGAAGCCAATTTTTTTCCCTTTTTTTCTTTTACTTTTTGCTTCAAATATTTTCCTTTTGGGTTATTCTGATATGTTTTCGTCTTGTTTTCAATTTGATCTACCATTTTTTGTTCTTCCCTTTTTTTCTTTTACTTTTTGCTTCAAATATTTTCCTTTTGGGTTATTCTGATATGTTTTCGTCTTGTTTTCAATTTGATCTACCATTTTTTGTTCTCCCCTTTTTTTCTTTTACTTTTTGCTTCAAATATTTTCCTTTTGGGTTATTCTGATATGTTTTCGTCTTGTTTTCGAGGAGTGCCCGTAATCAGTGCCCTGGAGATGTAGGCCTCGGCTGAACTCCGTTATCAAATATCGTGCCTCCGTGTCGTCATCATATTTGGATCTCCTATGGCATTCTTCCGCGGTTTGGTTTCCGATGTGATTTCGGGCCCGTTTTATAACACATTACTCCAATGTTTTCTTGCGGTTTGCAATTTGCTAAGCTTACCTGTTCGGCAGAGCTTAGCTCATGGGCAGTTGATCTTCCTGACCATCAATCGAGTACTCCACCATGTTACAAGGAACTTCTCATGTTGGATCATTAATTAGCAAATCAGGAACAAATATAAAAATTAGTCTCCTTCAGCAATCTTAACCCTTCCAGCTGTATAAAAGAATGTCACTAGCAATTTGCAGTCTTCTGTCTTCAACATTGCTTCTCTTGAGCTACCTTCTCCTATCTTTTTTTTTATTAAAAAAAGAAACTCAGACAAACGAAAGAAAGACCTTACCCATGACTTTTTAGGCTAAGTATAAATTTTAATTAATCACATGTTAATGAACCATCTCGTTTTACGTGTTTGGAGGGAGAGTTCCCAAACTCTCCCTACCGAACACAGCCTAAAAGTCTAAAACTAGTCGAGAAAGGCGCCCTTTAACATGTGGATCCATCCTCATATGGTTCAGGCGTTAAACCGTGCAATAAGATCCCCTATACTATATACGAGGGTCATCGAGTAAACTCTTTAAAAACCTGAAAATTCACTTTGATGGAAGTCAAACCCAGAAGCTGATAAGTACACTACTAGGCCTTCTTCGGTTAATTCATGTGAGGGAGGGATTGAAGTTGATTTATTCCACACCTATTGTGGTGTGAAATTATTCCCCCTCAATCCTCTCCAATTCCCTCTAATCCCCTCTAAACCGAACGAGGCCTTAGAGTGTTGCAAACACTATGCTACCGACCTGTTTTTCTGACCTGTTTTTCCGACCTTATCTTTTTCAGCTACTTCACTATATTGTGTGTTCGATGCTTCTGAAAATATGTTTTCTAAAAAAAAAACTTTTTTTCTACTGCATTGCTGAGAATCTTATTCTAAACTATTTGTTAAATCTATTTATTAAAATATCTAAGTTATATTATAATCACGTAGATAATCCACAAGAATTGGCTGCATATATCAATATTGGATATAAAGAACAGATTTTCATTCATTATATAAAATAAAATCCAAAAGAAGTTTGCACCACCCAACAAACTCTAGCTAGACACTGGAGTACTTGTGATTAATTAACCAGCATTACCTCTGTCCTCCTTGTCCTGACTGATCCTGGTACACCAACTAGGAGTATCAACAAGCAGATCAAAGCCGAGTTAATTTCCCGTGTCAGTCCATAGCTGTTCAAGGACCAGTCTACAACTCTATTGTCAGCTTACACGCACAACAAGGACAATATGCAGCCGGGGACCGGACACAAGGCTCAGACTAGGCCTTGTCTGTTTGATGATGAAATGTTGCCGGAAATTAAATCAGCATTGCATGCATACACAGTGCCATATATATGCACATTGCTCGTATCTGACAGGGGAAATGAAGAGAGATCATCTAATGGGTAACAGTAAATACTGTTGTGAACTCTCAAGTCTGAGGAACTCTGAAGAAAATCTGAAGTTTGAAGCTGAAGAGACTGTTCTTTTTTTTTGCTTTTCTTCAGCTAGGGTGAAAAAGTGAGGCGTTGTTCAACTGTTGAAGTGGAAGAAGAGTTTTGCTGGAGCCATCCATGTGTGGGAAGTTTTATTACTGATAAGTGATACTGTATAATAAGCTTTGACATGTAGTAAGCACTGATAGAATAGTTTGTGTATAAGTATGGTTTAAAAGATTCAGAGTACAAGATGGTTTCGTGGTGTAGTTGGTTATCACGTCAGTCTAACACACTGAAGGTCTCCGGTTCGAACCCGGGCGAAGCCAATTTTTATTTTTATTTTTCAAACTAACATCTGAATTCAAACTCTCCTCTTTTTTCCTTCTTCACATTCAAACTAACATCTGAATTCAAACTTCCCCTTTTCTTTTTCTTCATATTCAAAGATTCAATCTTTTTTTATTCTTTCCTTCTTCAGATTCAATTTTTTTTTCTTTTTCCCTTCTTCAGATTCAAACTTTTCCCATTTTTGTCCCCCTTCGGATTCAAACTAACTGAATGACTTTTTTTTCCTTCAGATTCAGCATCAAACTGCATGACAATTTCTCTTCCCTTTTTTTTTCCTTCATCACCAAACTAACCGAATAAGTTCTCACTTTTTCCCTTCAGCATCAAACTTCATTACTGAATTCCTAAATGAGTTCATCTTATTGGCCCTTTGGATTGCATTAGGATGCATCGTCACACATGACTGATCATACCAGAGGCTCGCTGCATGCAACGACCGGCAATCCAGCACCGACCTCTGTTCACTCAGTTCATGGCTGAGCAAGTGAGCAGATGCCAATGTCCTCGTTGCTGTTTAATGAGAAGCTCACAAGCACAAGGGCCCCGGGGCCGGATCGATCGATCACCCAGATGATGATCTCTCTCAATCTCAGCGTCTCAGCTTAGATTTGTATGTTTTGATCAAAAGTGGTCAGAAACCAAATCAGAATGCACAAGGTCTTGACAGAGTGGTAAAAAAAAAGAAGCAATGATCTGCAGTGACATTTCGTCATCAGGATTCAGAAAAGGTTAACAGTAAGCTCACGATGATGATGCTTGTTCGTCTTGTACTGGTCGTACCTTTGCTGATTTAGCAGAATGCCTGACAGAAACATTGTTGGGAGGTGAAGGAGAGAAACTGTTCTTGCTGCAAATCTGAGACGATCGACGCTGTCACTGTGTTTCTTTGCTTTGCAGCGATATTTAAAGACGAAAGTGAGAATGTGATCGAGGGGTGGCGACAGAGCTAGACGCCGCTCTGCATGAACAAGAACTTCACTGGAGCCCTGTTATTATTAGATTTCTGACCTGCAGAAAAGATTTGGTGTCAGTTGGAGGACACAGGATTAGGCAGTGTCAAATACTGCACGCGTCCTGAATCTGATCAAAATTGCAGATCTTCGCTGTAGCCTGTACTACTACTCATCTTTGGTTTGTACTAGTACTGCATGTTTTCTGAAACTCTGAAATCACACATGGATGCAACAGAAATGATCTTGATTCAGTAGTAGTTCATGTAGAAAAGCATTGATCTTATCTGCACATACGTATGGTTGCATTGACGTCTACTGAAACATGGATTGCAACCATTGGTGGAATTGTACACTAATCGAGCAGAATCATACTAGTAGTTGGTAGTAATATTTTTGTGGTGACAACTTGGTGAGTTGGTGTTCAAGGACCAAGCTAATCTAGCTAGAACTGTAGCTTACACGAAACAATTTGCATTGGGCCCCGGGGTCCATATCTCAGCCTAGCCCCTAGCTAAGTGGCTAGCTAGGTTTTGTCATGCTTGATGAGAGTGTTGCTGATCCAGCTGAAGTAAATCAGCATGTGCAGTAAACTTGATGATACACACACACATTGTTCATACATATCTGACAAAAACATAATGAGAGACCATATTTTCCTCGATTGTCAGGAGATTTTTGAGTGATAGTAATCAATTAGTTTTCGCTTCTGAGTTGGTAGAGAGGACGTTCCTGACAATACGAGTCAAAATTCAGAGCTGAAGAGAAGTTGTTTAGATTTGCATATATAGAAAAATAAATCGATCCAGCTAGCTCCCGCGTGATAATTACTCATGGACTAGCAGCTAATTGTTCAGAAATCTTGCAGCATGCATATGCAATGTGAGATCGACAAGGATGGCGTTTGGCACGTTGTTCAGGTCGTCGATAGCGGCGGTGACGAGACGACGACGTATATGATCTGACTGTACACAAGATCGATTTGGTGTCAGTTGAGCTAGTTTTTTAGTGATCTTTGTCCTCACCCTTATGACTGAAATGCTTACACAACAATGGTATGGCTGGCACGCATGCAACAGTTTCTCGTTTGTGATCTTAGCTAGCTAATGTTTTCTTGCTGTAAGTTGTGTAGTAGATGAGATATTGAGATGGGCAATTAATCTTGAGTTGCTGGTACATGATTCCATTTGGAGATGAACTGAATATTAAGAAACCAAGGAGGTTAATCAATTTGGTGATGAAAAAAGGAAATAATAGAATTGCAATGGTTTTCTAATGTACTAGTACCAATCAATTAAGCAGATGGTGAGTTAAGCTAGACGACAGAGAGGGCAGCACAGTACACACGGTGTACTGTGTGGAACGTACAGCAATTAAAATGATGAACAATTGGACGATCGAAGAGGCAAAAGAGGAGATCGATTTGGCAACGCAAACTAAATTGGTGGTCGCACACTGACGAAGCTGTACCATACCAGGAGGAGAGATACGATTGATCGATCGATACGTATGTGGGGCCCCGGGACCAGTGGCCCAACCACCATACATATCGATCGATCCTCCTGAAAAAATCATGGAGGTGGCTGCAGCTGCATGCCCTAGATCTGCACGGTGGCCGGCCGGCGAGACTTGATCGATCTCCCATAGTCTCTGATGACTCTGATGATCCGGACCACATATAAACGCCGCGTATGTATAGTACGATTCTTCAATACGCTAGATGACGCGCATACGTACGTTCTACATCCGTTCCAAAGCATAGAAACCTTGAAACGGATCGAATAGATGCGTGATTTATCTGTTCGGATTTTTAGTACTAAGATATTGTCCTTAATCCAATTTTCTGTTACTTTATTTTGAAACAGAGAAAATGCGTATATATATCATATGCATTATTTTTTTAGATAATGGATTAATACCCGGCCTCTACATCCCGCAGGATATACGCAGCCCCAAAGATACATAGTTCGAGCATTTAATCTTGCAATACAGGTTCCGAACAACGAAACATAAAAGCCAGGCACTAGGCCTCTAAGCAGTATCCAGCAGCAACAAAAGAGAGAAAACAAAGTCCTAAACTTTCAACCTTCCTCTCCAATTCCACCCTGCCTTAGTAAAGAATTTCATCATTTTGACTTCTAATTTTTTTTGCACCCGCTTCTCCGTCTTCCTTTTTAAGTAGCAAGAACTACTGGCGAGTCCAATGCGTCTCCTTGAAAATAACCTGCATCATATGCATTATGGATGGTGGTGCATGCATGCAGTAGCTATAGCTGCTGCTCCTCCATTGATGGCCATGCACTGCCGGCCAGCTGCTCGATCGCTTACCGTTGCGCCGGCCGGCCGTCGCCTACGTGTACGCGTCTCGATCTCGCCCGTGTGTATCTGCTAATACAGCTAAGCTGCACATATATAACATTTATATATACGTGCATGCGTGTCTAATGTTTTTCAGACGGGTCAATTAATGATAAGTACTCCTTATAGAACGTCAATAATTATGGAACCGGAGCGAGTAATAGTACTAATATTAGTCTATTAGTAATAGCCACTAGTTATATAATCGCAAAAGGGTAACAGGTAATTCTAACGGTATGGATTCCATCGTTAAGAAAGTTCTGGATTCCGGTAGTGGATATGATGAGCTGATCAATGGTTTCGTTGTAGCTCTGTAACCGCAACATATTTATCTTGACGTTGATTGATCGACTATATATCAAGTTGATTTTTAGGATAGTCTATATATACTAGTAGAATTAATCTAGACATTTCATCTTTTCTCACGTTAAACAGATCATACCTATTTATAATATCGGAACGGCTAACCTTCTTTCAACAGAAATTGTATCCCTAAATCTTACAAATTTTGAGACATCGGATGAGCTTCGAGATTCATGCTCCATGCCTTCTCTTCCAACTCCGGTGACCTCCTCTTCTTCTCCGGCACCGGCGACACCCTAAACTCCGTCGGTGGACCCTACGAGTTAGGGTCCCGGGGTGGGAGTGGGGTGGAGGGGGTAGCGGGGAAGGTGAGGAGTTTGCTGGCTCTAGAGGGATGGCCGGGGAAGGCGGCAGCCCGGCGGTGGGCAGCGGATCGGGCGGGCGGCGGCGCCGGAGCCGTGGGGCTGGAAGACGGCGGTGGGCCGGCGTTGGTGGCGGGGGTCTCTCGTCGCCGACACTCGGGGAGGAAGGAGGGGGAGGGGAGGGGGAGGAGGCTGGCCGGGGGGTCTCACCGGCGCCGTTGATGCCTCCGGCCAGCCGGCGAGGCGAGCGCGGCACGGTTGGGGCGGTGGCGGCAGGGGATCGGGCGGAGCAAAGAAAAGCACGATGGGGGCGGCGGAACAAGCGATGCGAGGGGAACAGAAGGAAAAGAGCTAGGGTTAATGTCTCTGCACGAATCTTAAAGCATATCCAATGATCCAAAATTTAAAAGATGGAGGTGAGATTTTCTGTCAACAGAGCAGCTTTGTCTACTACAGTAGAACTGAATAACCGATAAATATTCAGCTTACATTGGTAGTAGTACAACTGATGAACCAATGATAGTATTGGTAGTACTATAGTACTATCACTAGCTAGAGAGACTACTGTAAATAGTCTGAACTGTGTTGGACAAAAGAATGTCAAAACCAACGAAAACCGCACGGTTACACAATTATCGAGCTTATTATTGATAGGGCAAAAAATTGTAAAATCTACTAATCTTGGAAAATTCTATAGAATTTGACAAAAAAAAATTGTGCAATAGCGGGGAATCGATCGATAGCAATAATTACTGTTATTGTGCTGATGACACGAAGATTATTGTGCTGACGTAGAGAAATGATAAAAGCGGTGTCACTCTCTGGTCTCCGCCCTTCCTTAAGAAAAAATATGAATTACCCTCCTAACTATCGCGGTCGAACGAATTACCCTCCCTAGCTCAAAACCAGACATTTTACACCCTAAAGTATATAAATAGACAAATAACCCCTCTAAACTTAATCTGAAGTGATTTCGATCCTACGTGGCAGTACAGTCAGTAATTTTTTATTAAAAAAATAGGTGGGCCTGCATGTCATACTCTCCCTCTCTCTACCTCTTTCCCCTCTCACCTCTCTCTCTACTCTATCGTCCTCTCTTCTCATCGAGCAGAGCAAGGAGGAGGCGATCTCGCGGTTTGGGGGGGGGGGGGGGTTAGCTGGGGGAGGCGGGCAGCGGTGGGCAAAGGCGGCAGGCACGGCGGTGACCACCTCCCATGACTTGCCTGGCGCCTCGAGCAATGCCGATGACCTTCGATTGGCATCCGCCTGACAACGACGAACAACTCATTAACAATTATTATCTTAAGTATTTTAAATATCTTACGAACATGGCATATCATTTACAATTGTGTTTTATATTTAGAACTCAACACAGCAAGAAATGTCAAATCATTTTCTACACATTATTTAAACAATAAAATCTATCATTTCTATAATATACTCATATCGCATATCTGCAACAAAGCACGGGATATCAACTAGTTCAAACAAAGTGTTGTTCTCCCTAACCTATCGATCGCTTCTCCGGTCAACACGTGTCTTAGCACAAGTGTACCGGAACACGTCCCGATGCCCACATGCTGGTCCCAGATTGGACCTCAGCCCATGCAGTTTTTTTTTTGCCTGCCAAGGTAGATGGGCCTCTACAGAAGCCCCTGCCCTCTCCATCCGGCGCAGAAATGGCCACTGCAGATGGGGCCCCACACCGGCATGTCTCCGGCAGGCCCAGGCCCACCGCGAAATAGACGCATTCTCTCCCTCTCTCTCTCCTCTCCATTCCTCACTGGTAGCTCCAATGGCTAAGCTTAGCTAGCTGCCTCAACCAACTTGCATTATATTTTTTACACTAGCTAGCTTCAATTACTTTCCTTTGTGCCAAATGCAGTGTACGTTGTGTTTGTGAGAGACAAGCACATAGTAGCTCAACCTGTTTGCTGCATGCCTGCCTGCATCTGCATTGATCTGCATGGGTGTTCTTCAGATAGAGAGAGAGACAGAGAGAGAGAGAGAGAGAGAAATGTTCAGTGATGTGAAGATGGATGCTCTCTCTCTCTCTCTCTCTCTCTCTCTCTCTCTCTATGCTTGCATTGCAATGCATGGAGCTGTCCTGAATTGAAAGCCAACTGCAGCTGGGGGATTGATTCCCATATATCAGTGTCTTGACCCTGCATCTGCATGGACAATGGAAAGGTTGTGGGGCATTGTAAGCATGATGATGTGTACTGGGACCTGATCAATCAAGCAAATGGTATTATTTGTCAAGCATAGCATCAAAACAACATCATTATATTACGGGTGTGATTAGTACTGGTAGCAAGTTTGAGGCTTACATAATTTTCATCATTAAGGGTCATTGCAAAGCATCTACTGTACGTATCATATGGATGGGGAGATGGTCACATCAGCTGATGGCCACAGTCCAATGATTTGCCAATTTGCAACATCGTCAGCTGGTGTAGAGACACAGGCATAGGCACACATCTACTCGATCCCTGCTAGTGCTATGCTGCTGCTGCTCTTGCTGCAGCTGCTCCTCATTAAATTTCTGCATCTGACTTGACCTCTCTCCAGAGCTACTACTGCATAGAGGGTCTGTTTAGATCCACCCCAAAATTTTACACCCTGTCACGTTGAACGTTTGAACACCTGTATTAAGTTTTAAATATAGGCTAAAAAATAACTAATTGCACAGATTACGACTAATTTGCGAGACGAATCTTTTAAGCCTAATTGCTCCATGATTTGATAATGTAGTGCTATAGTAAACATTTGCTAATGACCCCCAGCTGCAGTTGGCTTTCAATTCAGGACAGCTCCATGCATTGCAATGCAAGCACAGAGAGAGAGAGAGAGAGAGAGAGAGATTTCTCTCTCTGTCTCTCTCTATCTGAAGAACACCCATGCAGATCAATGCAGATGCAGGCAGGCACACCCCTCATCTAAACACCCCCTCAAGGTGAGAGGAGGTTGATGGCTAATGAGTGCCTCACAGCTTTACATAAATGCATTTTGGATCCATTCAGGTAACTGTGATGGCAGTGCATGCATGCAAGCAGTGGTAGTAGTAGCAGCAGCAGTGTTCAAATCATAGCAGGGACTCTTCTAAAAATACACAGTTTTCTCTAATATAGGAAGAAGTTTTAGAGTTAGACACATTAATTAAGAAACTTGGTTAAATTAAATAGGGAGATATTGTGATTGGTTGAGAAGTAAAAATAGGTGGAAAAAAGTGAATTAATGGTGGAGGGTTGTTATTGGATGGGAAGGGAATTTCGGTGGAGAAGATGTTATATTTTAGGACAATTCCTAAGTTGTTATATTTTGGCACCGAAGGAGGATAAGGATTTCGATCTAACTTGTTAAGCAAATGCTAAAGTTATATTAAAAAAAATCCTTTGTACTCACTTATGTTATCAATTGTTTAAATTTGAATTTGACCGACTTTGAAATCATTGAAATGATGGGAATATATTGTGAGAATCGTTGCATGATGTTTATCTTGTGGTACAAAATTTGAATCCTATAAATCCTTATGTTTTAAAAGGAATGGAGTCGTAGTAGCTTAATTAGCCTTGGTTCTTGAAGCCGTAGTGCTGCAGTAAATCATTGTATATCTATCAACATGATGAATTTGTCACTCACAGTATATGATATATGAGTCCTCTTGTAAGAGTGGCAAATACATTGTATATATACTGAAATATATACTGTACAATTGCACATACACCGCAAGACGAATTTATTAATCCTAATTAATCCGTCATTAGCAAATATTTACTGTAGCACCACATTGTCAAATCATGAAGCAATTGGCAAATACATTGTATATATACTGAAATTCGTCTTGCGGTGTATCTACTGAAATATATACTGTACAGCTCTTGTTTGGGAGATCGGGGGGACTTTGGGAAGTGCAGATGGCCAATGGCAATGGAACTGAGCTTTCCAAGGGGAACAATGTTCTGTATGAGATGATTGATGGAGATGGTCTTGCCATTGCCAGAAAGATGAAGCTTGGCCTTATTAAAGGGGCACATATACACTGGAGGGATCAAATCAATGAAAAAGATGAAGTGAAGTTTCAGACATGACCTGCTGCTCATCAATTAATATCTCTAGCTAGTGTGCATATCTATCTATAGTGTATAAACTGTAGAGTTGACAAGAAGATTAATCGAAGAGTGATTTTCGGTAGGAAAAGTATGAAATTTGGTGTCTCTCCATATCTCTCAAAGTGTACATAAAGAGGGGGGCATGATAGGTATTAGAACAAATAAACAAATCATGATTTTACCAAAAATAATTATGTTATGTTAAATTTGGTACTCCTTGTATCGCAGGTACTAAGATGTATTGAATTTTGACTTAAAAAAATATAAAATATATGGTACTTCTCAGTATCTTTTAAAAACCATAAAAAAAATTCTCGAAAAAGATCAGGTAAAGTAACATGATGAAAAATTAATTTGTCCCTTGTATATAGTACTATATTCTCAATTGCACATGCATGTTTCACTATCTGAAAATGATTATTATTTTAGGATAATGAAAATGATTTACATGTCTGAAAATGATTCATAGATGCTCCGAAAATTACTCCGAGCGCATTATATATAAGAAACAAAAGCACTAAGTGAGCATCAATATTGGAGCATTCTTGATCTAGAATTAAAATCTTGAGACAAATCATTCATGAGACGCGCACAAGAGGGTCCAAGGAAGATTAATCACCATAATTCGAGCGCGTTAAATTGTGTGAAATAAACTCATTTCAGACTGTGGCCTGCAACAAACACTTATTCAGAGCTTCTGATTCCATATGTCCATCCATCCATTTGCTCTTGATTCAGCGGCCATTATTCCATTGATGAGGAAGAAAGTGCCATGCTACAACAAGGCAAGACACCAGCAGCCATCTGCATGTGAACAACACATGACCAGCCCCTCTTAATTTCTCTCTCTCTCTTTATCTATCTAGAGAGAGATTGAGACTGTGAGAGTCAGGGCCTGTTTGGCACAGCTCCAGCTACAGCTCCACCCCTCCTGGAGCTGGAGCTCAGCCAAACAGTTTCAGCTCCATCAAAACTGGACAACAAGGCAAGACACCAGCAGCCATCTGCATGTGAACAACACATGACCAGCCCCTCTTTCTCTCTCTTTAGCTATCTAGAGAGAGATTGAGACTGCGAGAGTCAGTACCTCTTTTATGGTGATTCTGGGAAGTAATTGATGAGAATATGAATAAGCTAGGTTGTGTTCTATTCGGCGGCTTAGTTACTTCCTCATTTTTGTAGTCCGCTTTCTGAGCTACTAAACAATTTATATTGTTGCAAATAAAAGTTTTATATAAAAGTTCCTTCTAAATAATCAAATAAATATATGTTTCAAGTTTGTAAAACTTACTCAATTCGTTCTAAATTAACTTTAGTTTTTCATCCACTACTTTCACAAACTAGATGTAATGAAAACTCAAAAATAAACTTATTATGGGATAAATGGGAGGAGCCAAAAATAAATTCATTCTTATTCTTATTGACCTATTCCTCAATTAATCAAAAAGCTTAAGCCAACAACTGATTCCAACTAATCCTTATAAGTAGGTTTACACGGTTCCTACCTGCCTATTTCATTTTCTAGATTCTATAACTGCATACAAATATGAATCCTACAATAATCTGGAGCGAGAATCCGAACCGTTTCGGAAATTTAGATATTTCAGAAATAGCTGCAGCTACGAGAAGCTCTCCACATATTATATATCGGGCCGGCCCGCTCCTTAATCAGAGGATATCTATGTGAGAGTGATGAGAAATAAATAAATTAGTAGCAAGTGGCAAGGGCATATATACACGCATGATGAGAGGAGATCAGGAGGTGGTGGAGCCACCCCACTGTTGGAGGTGATGAGCCCACAGCTTCTAGACATGGCCACCCCCCTCAGCCCCATGCGCCGCTGCGCCCACCCCCACCGGCGGCGGGCCCCGTCTCCGGCCGGGCTCCGGCGCGCTGTCGCCGGAGAGACCCCGGCCCCACCACCCCCACCCGAGATCGCTCCAATGGCATCATCCATCATCCATCCATCTATGCACGCACGTCACGTCACGGGCTCTCTCTGCTAGCTAGCTTAATTAGCGATATATATATGCGCTCCTCCGATCCTTATCCAATCAATGGCAGGCAGGTCGGTGTCTCTGACAGGCCGGGCCCACACGCACGCACGCCGGCAGGGAGGGGGACAGCTCGCCGCCGCCGTTCGTCGTCGTCGCCGGCGACGAGAGCTAGGCGCCGTGTCGGGCGGCCGGGAGGTCTCGATGGATCATGGAAGGCAGCTTTTTGCAGGTGCATTGCATCATATTGCATGGCGAAAATATGATGATCTGATCGAAAATATGGCTCTCTGCTAGCTGACGGCGTTTGATTGATCTGGTCGTCGTCCATATGAATTTCTGACGCGAATATGCATGATGATCGATGATGATTCGCTCAATCATTGGTCCGCCATGGGGAGCGATCATATCGATCGATGATCGAGAGGGGCATGCATATGCAGATTCATGGATGCATACTACACGGTTTTGTGTTTCTCATCATTAATTAATTAATAATGTGTGTGTGTTCTTCTGCCAGTAGTCGATCGATCGTCGACATGTTCGTTGTTCTTTTATGTCGGAGATGGCGTGTGGGTTTTTCTCTTTTAGAATGTTGTAAGTTGTTGTTGTTGAGCTAGTTGACAGTTGACCCAATCAATATATAGATTTTGGACTTTTGTTTTAGTTGTGGAGTGTTGAGATAGATGATGATCCGAATATCTGATAGGTCAGACTTCACTCTCACCTCTGTTTTTGCTTGATGAACATTCATGGAATAAATCCCAGCATCGGCAGCATCTACAGATTGCAATCCGTCCAGTTGTAATATATTTGACTTTTTCGATAATATTTGGTCAAACATTTTAATTAAAACTTCGGCCGTTATCTTTATATTGCAATAAGATCTAATAATTATATGAGAATATATGATAGTACTTTTTTTTTTCTTTTAGCTAGGCATTTGAGTATTTTTTTTTCGCTGCATACAATAAATAGAGATTTGCTCAAGTCCAACAAAAATTACCTCAAGATATCGGTACCTCACGGTATCAAATCGTTTCTAACCGTTGGATCTAGCAATATTATCCATCCTGCCCAGCTAGATCCAACGACCGGAAACGGAGGTACCGATACCTCGAGATACTTTTTACTGGATCGGAGCAAATATCTTTTTCCAAACACCTACCCCTCCGTCCCATAAAAAAAACCCAATCCTACCAACAAACCTGGACACATATTCATGCCAGGTCCAGGTTCATGTCAGGATTGTTTTTTTTTTTTTTTGGACAGAGTAGTAATATTTATGATAAGAGAGAAGTACATGATACATCGTCTAGTACTGGTTGGATTATGCAATAACAAGCTTAATTAGATATGAATATATGATCACCCTGATGTGCTTAGTTTGTCATCAGTTGCATGCATTTTTCTGATTTCCCAGATATGCAGGGTCGATCACTCTCGTACGTGCGGATCAATCACATACAGTGGCTCCATATATCTCTTGTCTCCATGTTCAGTTTTTCGGTGCATTACCTGTTCTTTCAGAACTAGTCCTTTTCGCTACATTAGCTGCTGCTGTTTCTGCAGCAGATCGATCAAGATCACATCAGATCAAAATCCAACCTTTAGCTAGCACCAGCAGCTAGCATCAGCTAGTAGCATCTCTAGCTTTTCTACTACTGCATCACACTTAGATTTTCTCTTGGTCTTTGACTAGTAGTCCCTTTTAATTAAGTTGCCCCTTTGGAGTTCAGTTTTATGCATATGCATGTTCTGAATCCTCATCTGAATGGGACAAAACCAACACATCTGAAAGTTACTTGTCATCGAAAATCTTGCAAACCGATCTCTGCACGTATGGTCGATCGATGCATGAATCTGGTTATATAATTAGGCAAATTCCCGGTTGATCAACCGACATATCGCTGTCGTAAAACATGGTGATAAAGTTATAAACGAGCAAGTTGTGTGCGTGTGTGATACCTTACCCCTCATGTGTAGTGTAAGGAGTGGTCTCTTCTGAATTAATATAAAGTAGTAGAGCGTGGTATTTTCTGAATAATATACAGCGTTAGTAGTATATACTCCTATATATGTCCTAAAATAAACCAATTCCTCGTATTTCGAAAGAGTTTTAGTAGCGAGGAAGAAAGACAAAAGTATCTCTCATCAACACAAAAGTACAGTATTGGTGGTTATGTAGGTGAAGAGTGTTTGATCGGATTAAAATAGCTCCATGATTTATAGATTGATGGTAGGTAATAATTAAAGGAGATATGAATTGTTTTATTTTGTGACAAAGTTTAAATTTTAGAAGTTGATTTATTTTATGACGGAGAGAATATCTTTGATCTTAGATAGTACATAGGAAGATGCCATTAGTACATTGACAAGATAGGATCATACGTAAGATGGGGGCCAGTATGAGGTACTAGTGTACTGGCTGGGATATAGTACGATGATCAGGATTCAGAAGTAACAATGTTTCCTGTGGTAGGCACAGCAATGCTCAACAAGGCCACATGATGGTTATTGGTAATATGGATCTGGGAGGGATACCTAACATGCATAATCTTATCATCTCCAAGGACCACATATGTATGGAGCTAGAGGAAGAGGAGAAACCGTTATAGCTTAGTCCCTGCCTTTTCAATTCCCTCACTACCTGATGATCAGTTCATGCATGATATCATGTTTCTTCTTTTTTTGACTGTGTGCATTTTATGCAGAGACCGGGGATGACTCAGTTTGATTGTATCATCTTGATGTAATTAACTGAGTCTAAATAAAGCTTCCATTATCTAAAAAAAGATATCATGTTTGTTGTACCAATCTTTCCAAGTAAAACCAATTGCATTTAGCTAGTACTAGTAGATTGGCTGACATGCATGAAGATGTCAAGCTGACATCTCACTCTTCTCCTATTGAGTCAAATTGTTACAGATTTTTTTATGAACCTTTTTTAGGTGACATATGCAAAAGAAACAACAGATTGATGTCCCCTCGACGGGCAAAAATACTTTCTCCATTTCGAAGGCTTTATCTTTTTCTATGGCTAATAATAAGCCGAGGACACATGATCAATCGAGAAAACTGAGTGACAATAACAACGAAAAAACTCCTAAATTAATTCTAAAAATAGACTTTGCACTTTCCTTAACGGTCCAAAAGCCAACGCCGAGTGACGATAACAACAAAAAAAAAAAAAACCTAAATTAATTCCAAAAACAAAGTTCAAAAGCGTAAAACTGGCTAAGACTTATAAGCCACAACTCAAACCAGCAAACTGTAGACCTTTTTAATTACATAATGGAAGTGTGTGTAATTTCATCTCTTGTGTCTCTAAGGGACTGTTTAGATCCATTGTCAAAATTTTTCACCATGTCACATCGAATGTTTGGACGCAAGCATAGAGTATTAAATATAAACGAAAAATTGCGAGACAAATCTTTTAAGCCTAACTGCTCCATGATTTGACAATGTACGTGGTGCTACAGTAAACATTTACTAATGACAGATTAATTAGGCTTAATAAATTTGTCTCGCAGTTTATAGCGGAATCTATAATTTATTTTGTTATTAGTCTACGTTTAATACTTCAAATATATGTCCGTATATCCGATGTTACACGCCAAAACTTTTCACCCCTGGATATAAACACAGCCTAAGAAAATCTACTACTAACTGGGAGATAGCTAGATGTAGGCCATGACTGTATCACTGCAGTATATATACTTAATATTCAGACTTTAATTGGGATATATAGTTACATACTGTGCATTAGGATGTTGTAGAAGTACAGTTTTGCCGATTGGCTGGTGTATGTAACCAACGCGATGCATGGTTGGTGATGTCGCTTTTGAGGACAAGCATATTCAATGGCAGAAAGAACCACCCGATTGGTAGATCAGAATGAAAGGTGCCTATGTCTACTGTCTAGGCATTTAGGAAGAAGCAAGCTGTGTTTCCTTGGTACAAAACAAATCTGAAGAGGTATCATGGGCTAATTAATGTGCAGGGTCCACTGACTAATAGCATAAACAGAGTTTTTAGTCAGGTTAATTAGCTGAACTCCACAAATTAAGCTTACAATCATTTGTTCATGAGATTAGAATTAACCTTACTCAGGACCAGGGTTCGACTTACCGCCGGTAACCGCGCGGTTACCGCGGTTACCGGGCTTACCGCGGGGGTACGATAATATAAATACCGCGGTAACCTCCTTAAATTCAAATAAATTTAAAAAATAATTTGAATTTTGATAAATTTTGCACGGTTTTGTACGGTTTTTCACGGTTACCGCGGTTACCGCGCGGTAACTGTGCTTACCGCCGGGGCGCGGTAACTCCGGCCCCGGCGGTTTGGGAAACCCTGCTCAGGACACCATAACCATATTCTTTCTTTCTACTGAATTTTGAGTTAGAGATTGATACTTGTCAAGGTAATTTACATATTATGAAAAATAATAACCATTACGGATATGGTAAGCGACGTACCTATCGACAATAAGGTGTCCATGATAACTTAATCAATCTTAAGATATGCCGACCTAGTCTCTGAGAGGTATTTATAGGTTAAAGGTGTGTACATTCATACGAGTGAATGTGCGTGCGTATGTGAATGTTCACATTTGGACCGTGTGTTTTTTTTAAAAAAATAGTCATTAATCTTTAAGGTATTATATGACACAAAAATAATAATTTTGAAGAAGTTGTACTACAGTTCATCATGCATACTTGTATACTCCTATATGATAAATCCAACTAGTCAAAGAGAGCTTAAGGACATAAAGTCAATCAACAGGTTGTTCACGGCCTCCTCCCAGTGCTCGCCCATAACTGATGCAGGACAGCAAGGGAACAAACTAAAAATCCATTAAACGCCATTGTTCTTTGCTTTTGAATTTTTTTTTAACGCAACAGTAGAAGGATTCTCATTGTAACATGGTAAATATTTGCATAACTTGATACTGAGACCACCGCATACAGCTCTGCTTTTTTTTTTTTTGGAAAGAAATAATCACCACACTTAGGAACAGTAGCAATAGCTCTCTTTTTATATTAACAAAATAATTTCATGAAGTAGAGTACAATGGTGGTGGTGGCAGTGCAGCCGTTGAGGAAATCTTCATGGGCAGAACCTAACCAAATAAGGAGCTACATAATATTACAAAGTCTCTCAAAAATGTGTAGAAAACTCTACTTGCTTGCTGTTCTTCCCTCCAAAATCCTCTTACAATGTTGTAGACTGCCTCCAGACAAGGGGATGGACTAGATCCAACATCTCAAACTTATCTGGTGCATTGCATGCTCCTACCAATCTTGCAGCATTATTATTTCCTCCTGTTCAAAATTTCAGAAGATTTTTATATATTAGAAGAAGCAGTTAAGAGAAAATTTACAGTAGTAAATCCAATATTCAGGGTCTCACAAAGTCACAATTAATGAACTTTGGTTGCAGTACCTATTGTCAATGTGGGGTCCTTTTTTCTTGCTTTCTCTGTCACTCTTCCCCTACTGGAAAGAGCACATGTTGTTGAACACCAATTGATTGAGCATCTCCTGCTGCCTTGGCTCCCCCACTGCTTGCATCAGGTAACTGCCATTGTCCTGAAAGAGGATGCACACATTCAGTGATGACCTCAGGTGGGTAAAATTGTTGGATTTTTTTTACTTTGATGCCATGATATATGTAGCTAAATTGGGACATTTTCATGTATGATTTAGCCAAAGAAAGGTGGACATGTGCCAACCTGAGAGAAAGAGATGGCTCCATGCTGGCTTTGCAGTGAGTAGGATGTGGTTGAGGTTGTGTCCATGATAGCTTGAGATGGAGCTGGGCTTGATTGGTTCAGAACTGGAGTAGGCATTGAAAGGGCTTCTTGGAACACGCCTCCAATCTTCTGAAAAATATTAAGAACATTAATCTAACTTTGCACAAGAAATTGATTTTAGGCATATTTAGTTCAAGGTACAGATATTTATTTAGATATTTACTTGGTCATGAAGGCCATCACTGTCCATTCCAAAGCCATACAACACTGGGCTCATTGAAGCAATCCTCATGGATAGGAACTGCACCATATAGACAAAACAAAAAAAAAAATGTCATCCTTTCCAAAGTTTTCAAAATTGAAGCAATACTTCTTTTTTTTTTCTTTTTTTTGAGTGTACCTCAACTTGGTTCTGCAAGGACTGTACATAGTTGATGATCTCATCCAAAATGAGAGCCTTTCCAGTAACCTGCAGAAAAGCACAGTTGTTTCTTATCAAAGTTAGAGCCGTGCATTAGCAAGATGTCACTACAACTGTACAACTCAACAATAATTACTCTCAAAAATAAAAATGAGAGGAAAGAATTGAACTCGAGCATGTAGTAGTTAAATAGTAGTAACCAACTTATTTTTTACCTTGTCACAACCAGGGACCAGTGCTTGCAGCATCCTCATCCTCTCACTGATCCTCTCCCTCCTCACCTGTAGAGAGAAAATGTCACCAAGAATCAGAGACCAGGAGAAAAGATGCAGAAGCTGCAAGCCAAAAACCACTCATGCAAAAGCAGCAGAAAAATCAAAACCAAAACCAAAGTGAAGTGCAGTAGTAGTACCCTCTCTGCAAGGCTGTGGCTATCAGTTGCTTGTCCTCTCCTTGCCCTCACATGGATGTACCCTTTTGGAGGCTCATCTTCAGTGGTGCTCTTCTCCTCCACTTCTTTGCTGGCCTTCTTCCCTCTCCTGCTCTTGCCATCCTTGCAGCTATCCTGCTTGCAAAAACCCAGAATTCAGAAACCAGAATGCAACTAACAATGTTCTCTTTCAGAGATGCAAACAAGAATGCCAATGTCAATAATGTCAATGCTTTGGTTGTCAGTTGTTAGCTACCTTGGAGTGTGCACTGTCTTCTGCTGCCTTCCTCTTCCTGTCCACAGTTGGAGAGGTGTCAAGAACTGCAGACACTGAGCTCTCCAATGAGGCATCCTCCACAATGGCTGCTGCTGCTGCATTGGCAGGTTGTGGAGCTTGGGAGCCATGGCTGTGGTTGTAGAGGAAGAAGCTTGAGATGTTGGGGTCATTGGTGGTGGCGATGGCTGCTCCAGCAGCAGTAGCCTTGAGGAGGAGAGAGTGGTGTGGTGAGAAGTCTGCCATTGCTTTGCTGCTGCTGAACTCTCTGTGTCTGAAACTTTTTGGTGTTGTTGATTGGAAGTTTGGTTTCTTCAGAGAAAAGAGGAGTACTAATTCTTGGCAGAGGCTAAAGAGTAGAGCAAGTTTGGCTCCTTGGTGCTTGCTCATGCTGGCTTATATAAAAGCTGAAATGCCAGGAGAGAGAAGAGAGTGAGAGTGAGAGAGAGAGATGATAAGACCAAATCATTAATCTCAATTGATGGATAAGTTGGCAGTGTGCAGTGTTAACAGAGGGCCCCTGTGTCGAGGGCTTGCCTGCAAATTGCAATACACTGCTGTAAAAATAACATTTTTAAGTTTCCAAATGTTCACTAGGATTAATTAGTTAATTAGTAAGAAATAAAACAATGATATCTATCCATGCATGGAAACAACTAATAAGAAATCTGAGAGCATACATTGCAAGCTACTGAAAGTCTGAAATATATGGCTTTAAATTAAATATCATATTTCGATTAGAAATCAATGGGAATCTCTTGACTTTCCTTCAAAAAAGAAAAAGAAACATATGGTTCATGGACAAAAACAGAATGCAGCAAAGTCTTTGCTACCAACTGAATGCAGCTATGGTCGATGCAAGGGTAATTGATTAAGCTGTGCTGCATACAGCTTCACTGGGTGAGTAAATATTCACCCTTACAAACACTGCAATGCAACAGTAGAAAAAACCTCTCTAGCTAGGGATTGCAATAACTGAACCCTGAAGACCAGGGGATCAAGAAGAAAAAAATTTCAGTGTACCACTTGGGAAAAAAATGGGGATTGTACAGTACATTCCTCTCTCGAGGCCGTTTATTTCACAGCAAGTATGCCATGTGGAGCAGTTACACTCCCACTGTATCACTGCACGGTGGAATTTTGGAATTTTCTCAGGGGTAGAAGGCTCTGTGCATTAATGCAAATGATATTTCGAAAGGGTTTGAAGTTTGAACACAATTTTACACAGTAGTAGTTGCTACTTGCTGCTAGTTATACTAGCTTCTATTCCTCATCAATGAAAGAATTTAAATGAGAAGGTCGTAGTAGTGATAAGATAAGTTTGAAATGCATGTGTGGGAGCTACGAGGGTACTACGATGTAATATTGATTTTTTGTACCTTCAGTTACCTTACTGGTGTTGAGCTGTCGAGATGCTACACTTCAAAGTTGTAAATGTGTTCTCTGAGTACCTCTTCAAGAATTGTAAAAAAACTAAGATTGACGTATCAATATATTTTTACCGGGTTGGCCGAAGGATTAGGCCGACCATATGTTATTTCGATGTATGAATATAAGATGTTCTCTCACAAAACAGTTAGTAATCACTGATGAATTTGCCTGAAAAAATGTCAGTGATAGTTTGTAGAATCGACACATTGTTGAAACTGAAGAAAAAGAATATAACAGGACAGTCAGGCATGCACACGTACAGATATCAGATATATGCATGCTCTGAGGGCATTTTCCCGTAAAACTCTGCAGATAACTTGCAAAATTAAGGACCTCTGACAGTGGATAATTGCTAGTATTCAAGTGTGTTAGCAAATTTCTTGTCAGTGGTCTGGCCTGCATGCATTCAGGGGAGAAGGCCGGGCCTCCTGTGTGTGATAGCAGGCCAGGCACATTGCCAGCCAGTACACAGATCTCCAGGTAGGGCAATGGCTAATAGATGATCATGACATGACATGATTGGCTAACTACAATTATAACTATTCTAACATTTCAGAAGAACAAGTGGTTAGATCCTGAAATGACAACATCAATCACTGCCTATTTCTATGTATTGTGAGGGAACTAATAAGCAGATGCAGACTGCAGTATGGCTTCAGATAGAAGTCTGAAACTTTGGAGCACACACACAAAGGCATCAATCAATTAACATGTTTATTAATTTAGTGCATCAAGATAATTAGTGATCCTGTGAGGCATTGATCCAATCACATTTCTACTGAACTGTATATACACATACCCACATTGGTATATATAAAATAAAAAATAAATCCATATATTACTAGTAACTAATTGGAAAGGCTAGCTGAAGGTATCTAGGCCGCAAGACTTTTGGGCATTAGCCACTGTGTATGTACCACCAGGTAGCCAATGTGCAGTTGTGCACACCTATTAATCAAATATCTACCCCACCACCAAACCACCAACCAACCATGGAAGCTGGAGCTAGCTAGCTATCTAGGATCAAAATACAACATTTTAGTTTGTATATAAAAAATAAAATTGCAATATATATATGATTCAAGAATTGAATGTTGTTTGAAAGAAGGATTGTCAAAATTGATCCAACAAAATTCCTAGTATATACTCACTCTGTTCTAAAAAAAAATCCAATTATAGAAATGATTCTGGACACATGTGTCGAGATTCATCCTTAGAATTGGATATTTTTTTTTGGGACGAAGGGAGTATGGTCCATAAGTTGATTAATAACATACTCCTATATAAGAAAGAACAATATTTAGACAAATTAAAACCCCACACAGTCATACTAGTCAAGCATCAACCTTTGCATCTACACATGATTTTTTTTTTAAAAAAATCAATTGATTTTTTCTTTACATTATTAATATTCTTGGATACTACAGTTCTTCTTTGAAAGAACCATACTTTCTTTTCTATGATCACATCTCTGGATCAAATTAGTAGAATCGTCCTGTAGCTAGGCTAGCTGCAGTCTAGTGTTCAACTTTGGAAGAGTAGAAGGCCTTGTATGCATGTGTAGCTGAGCCCATCAGCCCATGCATGAGGGGGTACGTTGTACTGCTGTTGGCCTGTTGCTCTGTATGAGAAAAAGTGCATGTATATTAGTATGAGTACAAGTTATTAATTAACTCGCAGAGTACGTACGTTCAAACGTACATGATACACAGTGATAAATGCAGAATGAAAATTATCTGGAGTCCTACAAACCCCTCACTTATTATGGCTGTGTTTAGATCCAAAGTTTGGATCCAGACTTCAGTCCTTTTCCATCAGATCAACCTGTCATACACACACAACTTTTCAATCACATCATCTCCAATTTTAACCAAAATTCAAACTTTGCGCTGAACTAAACAAAACCTATATGGAGGGAGTATTAATTTGTCTAACTAATACTCTATTCAACTTTGATATATAATGAACTTTGATATATAATGAACAACGCTATTGAGGTCTACCAGACCTCCTCCCTTCCCCTTCCTTCCTCTTCTCCTCCTTAAGCCAGCAACGGAGATGTCCTCGCCCCACTATCTTCCTCGTCTCTAGCGACTTCCTGACCACTCCCTCACTTTGACCCCACCGCCTCGCCTCGTAATCACTCACTTCACTCTGGCCCCACCATCGAAGACGCCACCATTGCCTCGCCTCCTAACCACTTGCTTTATTTTGCCGCGCTGCCAACACTAGCTCACCGTTTTGTGGTCTCTGACGTTGTTATCTCACTAAGCCCACCCGTTCTGCTGCCCACCTGATCTTCTCATGGCTATCATTCTAACGCCGATCAACTTTTCCTCCCTTCCACCTTCTTTACTAGGACCGTAACCTGAAACCCTAACTGGTCAAGCCATCATCATCTCGCCGCGGAGGAGGGGTGTAGCATGAATCATGGCATGGATCTAATGGTGGAGGATTCAACAGAAATTCAACATAACCTAATGGTGGGGAATTGATTTCTGTCGTATTTGCCGGGGTAGAAACGCTGAACCATGCATGTGTCGTACATAGCTAGCTAGCTCAACCACTGCCAAGCTGCAGGTGCCGTGTTGAAATTCGCACGTGTGAATACTGTGCAAAAAGGAAAAATGAAATGAAATGAAACTGCATGCATGAATGCACGTACGTACGCCGTTGATCGAGGAAGATCGAAGACGACGACGACGCTCGTACAGTGATCTCTTTGATACGTACATGCATGCATGCATGACCAGCAGCTAGCTAGCTATAGCTAGCCAGCGTAAGGTCTCGTCGTACGTACGATCGAGCTATGCCTATACGGCTATATATATAGTACTACTACTCTTGCTCGTACAGTTTGGAATGAGAGATATCTTAATACTATAAATCTAGATATGTCTCATATCCAATTTTATAGTACTAAGATATATTCCATTTTAAGTAAAATACAAGATCAGTCCTGAGCGAATGTGACACTTAGATCTGTAAACTGAAAATTGCACATTAAGGTCTATGATCTTGTTTTAATGAACTATAGTCTGTCCAAAGCGCGTTTGACCAGAGCTGACCGCCTACATGGTGCTCCAAGTAGATAACATTTTGCATCTGGACCCATTCGCATCTCGGTGTAGTGGTAATTTTGTACTTACCCCTCTGTTGTTACAGTAGTCGCTAAAATCCCCCCAAATCCCTTCGTCTCTTTGCATTCCCCCCCGATGCATGGCTAGGGTTGTGATGATGAGGACGGCGTCCGGAGACAGCGAGGTAACGATGGTAGTGGCGCCGATTCATCTTCTCCCCTGAAATTGAGGTCCATCGCAACCGTCTTGTCGACAAGGAAGGCGTGTCGCTTGTCGAGCAATACTAGTCGCGCAGTCCAAATTGACGCCTCAATCACCTCGCACCGCCGATAATCGTAGACGACGTTATCCTCGCCCTACTTAGGTCTCTCCCTCAGAAGCGTCGAGGGGGGGGGGGGGGAATGTAAAGGAACGAAGAAACTTGGGATATTTTGGAAAATTTGGCGAATACTGTAGCACCAGGGGTGTATATGTACCACCGTCACGTTGAGATGTGGATGGGCCGGATGAAAAATGCTGTATACGTGGAGCGCCATAGGCGGTCAACTATGGTCAAACGCGCTTTGGACCGGCTACGCTTCATTAAAACAAGATCATGGATCTCGATGTGTAATTTTCAAATTTACGGACCTATATGACACACCTCCGATCAAGTTTAAAGGCCGGCCGTGTATTTTACTCTTTTATTTTCTACTAGATATTATGGGACGGAGGTAATAAACATTGGGCTTATAGCTCATGCACTGCTCATTTCATGGCATCTATAACTATATTTCTATACATGTATCTCTCTCTCTCTCTAGCTCTCCGTGACCGATCGATCCATGGCCTTTTTCGGCCGTCTAGCTAGCTAGCTTGACTGTGTGTTGTGTTGATGCATGCATGCATGTCGTATTGTGATTGGAGCATGCATGCAGATGCAGAGGTAGCTAGCTAGCTAGCTAGGTATATGTAGCATCCGATCGATCGATCTGGTGTACGTACGTACTACAAGCTAGGCCCGGTTCAGTCGTCTCTACTCCTCAGAGAGATAGAGAGAGTGTGTGTACTCTATCGATCGATCGCATGCATGCGTTTTCTGGCGATCACCATCATATATTGCTATGGGATATATAGATCGATATACAGTACCCCCTCCATCCAAAATATAAGGAATTTTGAAGGATTACTGTCCAGATTATAGTAATAGAATGTGTCACATCCCTTTAAATTCCCTTATGTTATAGGACGTATGGAGTATATGATACGAGTGCGTAAGCTAGACTAGGATATTGTGCATATTAAAGGGGAGAGGATTTTACTCACTTGAGAGGGGATCTCCTCTCGCCTAATTTTCTTCTCTCAAATTTAATGTAAATGGTTGTGAGAAAAAAAATACCAGAATAATTTGGCAACGTAAAGTATACTAGCATCTTCTATCAAAAATCATATTCAAATTCGATCTACGCATTGAGAAATGTAAAAAAAAACAAATTTAGACATGAATAATATTGTCTTTTTTTTATTTATCAATATATGAGTTGAGTTTTGACTTGATTTTTATGGAGCAGTATATGTATACAATATGAATGTTGTCAATTTTTTTTCAGAAAATTTTACAACTATGTGGAAAGTGTTTGAATAAACAAGGGGACACCCCTTTAAGAGTTTGAAATACTTTCCCGTGTTACAAGTTATGGAGTCGCGCGTAAATGGAAGAATTTATTTTGAGAGATAGGTCAAAGAAAATTAAAAGCACAAGCCACTACCTCATTCTAAAATAAAATAGAGCTATTCCTAACATAGCCTATTCTCAAATGAAACTATTTCTTCACCTATCCTATATATGATCTCAATCAATCACAAGCTCATAAGCATTCTCCATTTAATTTATCCACATATTGTTTTCTTTTCTCAACCAATCATATTTTTTTCAATTATTTTCACCTGTTTTTTTAATATCCGCGTTGAACTGAAAAATACTTATATTTTAAAACGAAGAAAGTAGCTCTTCCATTAGTTGCATGCTACCGTTGGGCCTCCAGCAGCCCAGTTGCTCATAAGCTTTCCCTTGTCCTTTTGCAAGCTACCTACCCTTTTTTATGTCAGATTATTCTCCGAATTATTAAAATAGACTATTTGTTCCACATTTTAAAAAATAAGTTTTTCTCGAAGTTCTTTTTACAGTTTAAACCACTTGTTGTAAGCTATATATTTTAAGTTTGTTTTTAAAATATTTAATTTATCTCAATAATAAAGTAGATAATTCACCGTAATAATCTAAATAAAAATAAGGAGGGATTGCCTTGATTCAGACTCATTATCCACAACGAGCATTCCTATGTGTCAACCCATTCAACTGAAATCTTGCAAATCCAAATGGAGGTGTGTAAATTATGCTAATGGATGACAAATTATTACGTAAGCACGCGGGAATGCCTCCCCAAGCTTCTAAACGGTATAATTGTTTTAAAAAAGAACTTTCTTATTTAGCATTTCTTAATTTCAGCTTCTCAATCGTCTAGCTAGTATTTCATACATTCAATTGTCTTCTCGAATAATAATTGTAAACTATTTTTCCAACATGGACCAGAATGGTCATTGTTGTGGATGGAAATCGTCTCACAAGAGGCAAAACTACATTAGTTTCAAGTAGCATATTAAAAGGGAAAGTATCAGTGTTGTTGTGATAGAGTCATAGTTGTATAACTCTATCCACTATGATTTAAATCTTGATGCTCACGAATATTACATGTACATATGTAGATAGACTTTCAACAGGCTTTTAATGAGATCAATGATGTGCTAGCTACTAGCTAGCTAGTTTCTATTTCTTTGAGCATATGTTAAAGACACATTAGCGATGGTGTGAGTGTGATGTTGCTCGTGTAATGATGTGTGTGCGTGTTTGTCTACCGTATAATAAAAAAAGTAGCATACTAAAAAAGAAGAAAATAAAGAATCAGAGGACATCGTTCTGCATGACGCGTGCGTCGATCGATCAGCCCAGCAGGTGTCAAACAGCCTCTTTAGCCCAACAATGTTAAGGATGGAAGATGGGACTCCAGTCAGCCCATGACACTGGCAGAGGAGTATTTTACTTCTATATTACTTCAGATTTTTTTTCTGTTTGTGATTTCTATTTATATTTATAAGATAATGGATAGAAATCGACTGGATTCTAAATCGACAAGTGGATATACAGTAGAAGTTACATGAGTTGTTAAACTCCAAGCCTCAAATCCGAGGGAAAAAAAGAAAGAAAGAAAGCTAGTAGAAGGATAAGAAACAATACTACTACCTCCGTTTCATATTACAAGACTTTCTAGCATTGCCCGCATTCATATATATGTTAATGAATCTAGACATATATGTGTGCCTAGATTCATTAACATCTATATGAATATGAGAAATGCTAGAAAATCTTATAACATGAAACGGAGGGAGTAGTAAAAGACTCATTTTTGAACTTCTTCGAGGTCCAAGTTTCAACCTCGTGCAACAATAAGCCTTCCCAACGTTTTACCAAAATCGCCATCCCTAATGGAGATCTCTGCCGTAGCATGAGATGGAGTGAGGGGCGATGTGGATCTAGTCCACCCTGCCACCATCGCACCATCCCCGCCGTTGCTGATCTCATCCGCCCTCCTTCCACCACTTATACCGGTTACTGCGCTACCTGTCGATGCCGATTCCAGTTACGGACACTAGGGAGGAAGGAGCTTGTCAGCCCATCCTGCTTGTCCGCTAACTTGATGTGACCATGCCTACTATGGATACAACTATTGTTCACATCATGGATTAACAAGAAGACATCAAGATCAAATTGTCGAAGTGCTGGAATCTGATTCAACCACCTGCTACATTGCTGACTTCAAACGGCCGCCAAATGTACATACGAGCTTCGTTTTAAGTCCATGAGTACTTACTGCAAAGCTCTCAGAGTCCTCTCTCCAATGGATCCAACCTCATCTCCAAATTCTATGCAATCATAAAAACAAGATATTGCATCACTTATAATGGGCCTACAGGCTTGTAACTTCGTATGGAACCCCGGCCCAAGTGGGGCCTAATTAGGGTGCGCCCCAACCTGGTGGAACATGACCCTAGGGACCACTAGGTCATCCTCCCACTTCCATAAATCGCTAGGTACCGCTTCAGGGTTTCTCAGGTTTTGTTTAGATTAAAGTTTAGCCATTGCTACTTTACCAGCTTGTAGTTGCACATGTCGGCTAGACCGCCTTATTACTCATCTTCAGAACCCTAACTTATAGTGTGTATTCGTTTCCTATTTGCAATATCAGATTGCTTTTATCTTATTATTATTTGTTTCTTCGATTTGATTGCAGCAATAAAGTTGATCTGTACCGGCTAGATGAACAACCCAAAGAGAGATGTATTGATCGCTAAGGCACAACACAACAACGTCATGTACAGTTATAGTCGGATCATCAATGTTTCTCCCATATCGTAATTATCATCAAATCATCGAAAGATTGGGTCAACCAGAGTCGTGAGCGTATCAAGTTCAGCTCAGGGTATTATCAAGTGGTATCATAGGTTTCGTTGCTTAGTGAGTTTTTTTTTATCTACCTATAACCTGAAAATAGCAAAAAAAAAAAAAGAATTGCATAATTTACCTAGCCATATTTGTGCCATTGGAAGAACACAACGTAGAGGATGCACTGCCGAGAGCAGTCGTGCAAAGAACAAGCTTCCTAAAAACTTAATCACCCACCTACCTGTGCAGGTACTCAAGCGAACGGAGTTCTGAAGACCTGCTCGTCCCAAACACTCGACCAGAAGATTGCAGAAGTAACGCATGAACAGAGAAGGTGGCACTCCCAAACACTCGACCAAAAGATTGCAGAAGTAACGCAGGAAAAGAGAAGCCTTCAGTGCCGCCAGAGAACCTTTGGAGGAGAAGAAGGATGAAGAAACTACACTCTATCTTGAGGAGGAGATAAGGTGGCACACCAGAGAAACGTTACCCTTTGCTCATCGAAACAAAATGTTAGGGAGGCAAGCAACCGTCCCTGCACGCGCCGCGGCCATGGCCCGGCCCGGCTTGGCACGCACGTGTGGCAGTCCCACCACCACCTCAACCGCTCAAGTGCTCTAAGATAACAACCTATTTAAGCTGAAGTTCCTTCTCATTGATTTTCAAGTTGGTATTAATCTCTTAATATTAATTGTGGGCCCATAGAATTTACTAGTATTAAATTGGGCGTAGCCCATTTAGTTCTAACACAAGGCACAACTATTTTTTAAGATGTTTCATAATACAATGTATACATGCATGCCATTAACTAACACCTCTGCTTCACTAAATTATTTTTTTAATCCTTTACCCTTAAAATATCTAATTCTATATATTGGTTGTATGCATTGTATTTATTAGTATGATTCAAACGGTAAGGTGATAATTATTGTTTGTTGGGTTTTGGTTAAGGATGCTTGTGTCGTATTGTAGAATGAAGGGAGTAGATTATTAACAGGACAAGTAGTACTTCAGCATGCTTTTATTTACGAACACATTCTAAATGATTGGAGCGCTTATATTATGAACAGAGGGAGCGCAACAAACGGAATATTGATCATATCCATGCCAGCATGCATATATTCTGTAGTCTGAACTTACGTTTCCTTCCCGTCATTGCCACTTGGTTAATTGGAGCTGCAACTACTGATCATCATACGAGCAGAGATGTTAATTGCTGCACTTGAGCTGTATAACCAGTGGGCAACTGGGGTCTAATGTCTCCCTTTAGACCTCTTCAACCATGTATAATTCCGTTGGGATTCGATCAATCGGAAGCTAATGATCAACTTACCTTGATCCTACTGTATACGTTGATACGTAGTATTAATTAATTAGTTAGTTACTTCCTTATATGATATTGTTACTTTGGGACATTCGTATTATTAAAAATATTACGTAAATTGATATTGCAGTAGCAAGGGATGTATGGTTTTCAACCCCGAGGTCTTATGTTCAATCCTCAGCACGCTCACATTTTTTTCTTAATAAATGTTCGGAGGAACGTCTCTCACAATTTCTTCTTAAAATGTTCGGAGGAACGTCTCTCTCTAAATATTACTGTGATTTATTTTATCGTTAATGATTTTTAAGTATGGCTAAAATATTTTAAATTTTTAATAAGATGAATGATTAAATATCATGCCTATATATAGTATTAAAAAGCAGAGAGTAGCTAGTAGGAATAAAAATATTTACTTGTACTTAACTCAAAATTGTACATCATTAATGCCTTACCTAGTTAGCTCAACCTAGCTAGCACCGTTGATACGAGATCGTGAAGTAGCTAAGGATGTTGAGATGGCCTACTGGTAGTTGAAAGCACAATCGAGGTAGGTATAATTTCATTACTCTAATAATAATTGTGTACTCCATTGTTAAACATCTCCCAGTTACAGAGACTGATTGAACGTACTGTACGCATGTGCCAAAAATTGGGCATCACATATGCCATCAACTGTCAATTTTTAAAACTAATTCTTTATTAAAATAACTTTTGCGTTAATTAATTCTTAATTAGAAGATGAGAAAGACGCATTCCTTTGGTTTAATTTAATTTATATTCTTTCCCGTCTTCCATAGAGGCATGCATGCATGCATTCCACAATCGACGATAGCATCAACGGCTATTAGAACCCTTATTCTAATGATATTTCTGCGTTACATTTAGACGATTTGTTTTTAGCAAATTAAGGGACTCGGCCCTCCATTTTCTTCACCAGAAATAATAGAGTGCTGAAGGGAAAAAACAGTTCGCAGAACCTATATTCAGACCAACACAAAATAGCTATATAGCTGTCTTGTTTACTTGTAAATGATATGTATAATTAGTGATTTAATTCCATATATAGATCTATATATGCAATAATAATGGCATTTTTATCTCTCTTCTATCTCTTGTATGTATTCACATTTTTAGAAACTTTACATGGTACAAGTTCGCTATACCTTTATCACATCATTAATGTTCATGCACAAAATTAACTTAGAAATTCGCAAAATTGAGTGCGACCTTGAATTTAGTATTTCTTTAACCAAGACATATGAATTTCTTAGGCCTTCTCCAACAAAGGTGAGTCAGCTAGCTCATAAATCTCCACATCAGCTTTTGTATGATGTGGAAGAGAGAGAAGATAAGGAGAGAGAGTGCACTATCTCTTCTTCAAGAGCTAAGCTCCTAAACAAAATGTGAGAGGGGTATGGAACCCAAAGCATTTTGAACAATGTGCTATGAGACAACCTATTAAAAGGGTAGACTTTTTGCTATCTCTTGTATGAGGTGGACAAGCATGAGCTAGTGCACTAGCTCAACCATTGAAGAATGCCTTAGCAATATTTGCTATGAGTATAAAAAATCATCTCCAATTGACATTATAAAATGCTTTGACTTTTTCTACTCAAACTTCTTTAAGGTCAACCAAGTATATAGAAAAATATTGTAAAATTAATTATTTCAACACCAAATTAAATCAGCATACTATGAAAATATGTTTAATGCTACATTACTAATTTAATGCTATAAAATCAATCTGCTATATTTCTCTATAAAATTTATAGAAATTTGACTCATAAAAAATTCAAAGCGTTTTATAATATGAAACGGAGTGAGTACAAGTACAATCCAAGATTACTGATACAAAATACAAAACAATTAATAGGTACATAAGTGAACATATACCCTTGTAAGGCTTTGTAGAGACTGATTATACATTTTCTTTTTCGGGGGATTATACATTGAGATTTACTCAGGTACAAAATAAAAATAAAAAGTATCTTGAGCTACCGGCACCTCACGGTACTAAATTGTTTCTGATCGTTGGATCTAACAATGTTTATCCTGCCCAGTTAGATCCAACGATCAGAAATGATTTAGTACCGATACATCGAAATACTTTTTACTAGATCGGAGCAGAAACAAGAAGAGCAATTAAGAGATGATGAATACGTGTATTAATTCAAGCTGGTGGTCTTGCAGTGCCCATCGCCGACTTGAAACTAAGTCCAGTGCATCCACGGAAGAGCTCATGGATGAAGTGTCCCATGGCGTTGCCGGCCAACCCGGCGCAGCCGACGAAGCAGCCGCCGCCGCACACGCATTCGCCACAGCAGCAGCACGGCGGGACGCCGTCGCGGCCGAGCGCGCAGGCGAGGCACACGACCACGCCCACGGCGTGTCCAGCACGCCCCAGTCCACGATGTGCTGTGTCTCCGCCGTCAGCGCGCACGCCACGACGAGCACATTGGAGCTCGCGGCGAGGTCGGTGGCGGTCGAAAAAGAAATCAACAAAAGAAAGACATCCCCAGAAAAGAAAAAGCATCATCATTTGATGAACAACATAGGGGAAAAAAGGTAGATTAATAAACGCATGAATGAACTAAAATCTTGAAACCACGCGGAGCAAACATGAAAACCGAATGAGTTCCTAAATCCCCGACCAGCCCTTATCTTTGAAGAAACAGAAGGCAGATTGGGGAAGAATGTTACCACCAAAAGAAAAAAAAGATACAATCTCTGAAATTCATAAAGGTTGAACTGGTGATGACGAGATAGTCCTCAAAAGAAACCTGCAAAAAGACGATCTCGCAGCAAAGTAAGAGAGCAGCAATACAATCATATGAAACCATAGAGAACATCAAAGGCCATGTCTACCCAAGAACAGGAGAAGGGAGAAGGAATCACAACCAAAGCCGATGCATGTCATCAGAAATTTCACCTCTTTTCCTCTGCATTTGCAGCTGCAACCCGATGGAGATCCAGCTGCTCCCTATAGCAGAAGCGGGCGACCACGCGGTGCTCCCCCAACGCGTCAAGCATTGGTAGACCCCGCCGGCGTTGACGACCTATACGCCGCGACGCGCGCACTCACGGAGGTCGATGTGGTTGATCCCCGCGCTGATGGTGATGATGCAGCGGAGCGACGGGACGGCGTCGAGGAGCTCGGCGCCGACGCGGATGGACCCACCGCCGAAGACGAGGACGACGCGAGGTGGGTCGGCGTCGGCGGCCACCGCGTTGAGTAATGCGTGGATGGGAAGCGTCGGCGCCGAGGAGAGGGGAGAGAGGATAGAGAGAGGGAGGAGTGAGGATGACATGTGGGGCCACGTGGGTCCCACCATTTTTTATTATTTTGTGTGTGGAACTGACATGTGGGTCCCACGGGTTTTATTATTTTTTCAGCTCGAATTGCCACGTAAGCGCCACGTCAGATGAAGACCGAGTCAAATTAGTCACGTAGGCGCCACGTCAGTCAAAACCGTCGAGGGACCTCATCTGCACCGGTTTTGATAGTAGAGGGACCTGTTGTGACTGTTTTTCCGGTTGAGGGACGAAAATCGGATTCGTTGACAAGTTAAGGGACCTCAGATGAACTTATTCCTTTCCCGCATCGATGAGACGGCGTCCGCGATCTCACAGGCATTAGCGTTCGTTTGGGCCTGACTTGTCGACAGCATCTCCGCTGGGATGGCGCAGAGAATGGCCAACACAGCGCCCAGGCCTGTTACAGCAGGTACAATAGCAAGCCATAAGCCAGCTACAAACATATTTTAAGCAGATAAATGAGAAGAGAGAAGAGCAGCGGGCTACAGATTTGTAGCCAGCTGTAGCATAGACTCCAAGACGCAGTGTGTATGACAGGTGGGATCAGATATTAAAAGTGTAGTATGTAACTATTGTATGAATGAGCTATTAGATTGGCTATAGATAAATTGGAGTTACTAATTGGCTATACTATTAAACTTGCTCTGTAATCAACTCCTCTATAAGTAATCATTACCTATCGGTGTCCGTGGTTTTTTCCCGTAAAGATTTTCCACGTAAAAATTTATATCTTCGTTGTGAATCTATTTTCATAGCAAGTGGTATCAGACTATTGGATATCGATCTACCACCCGCGGCCGTCAAGCGTGTTCCTCGTCGTCGAAATTCTGTTCGGTGAAATCCAGTCCAAAGCGGAGTCGCCGTCAACTCCGAGTCAACGTCGTCCTTCGTGCCGCGTGCGGCGTGCGTGTCAGAGGAGCAGCGCAGGCGCAGCAGAAGCCATCGGCAGCAAGCAGCCGAGCGGCACAGGAATCCATCCATCTACCGAAGCGCACGGTTCCCGAGGTAGATTAGAAAAAGGAGCAACATGCAGCCGTCGGGTTTCTGCTCTGTCCCGTGAGGACCCAAATTTCCGGCGGAAACTGCTATACGCACCAAGCTTGTGTACCCAGGAGATATACATACTTCGCTACGTGCACATGGAAAGTGCACCAAAGGTTCGCGTTTTTGCTAGGTACATCATGGCTATCGTCGATGATTATTCGCGGAAAGTTTGGCCTTATTTATTGAAGCACAAATCAAGCTTTTGATGTGTTTAAAGAGTGGAAAACTATAGTTGAAAAACAAACTGAAAGGAAGGTAAAAATCCTTCGTACTGACGATGGGATGGAGTTTTGTTCTAAGATATTTAAATCATATTGTAAGTCTGAAGGCATTGTGCGTCACTCCACCGTTCCTCACACACCTCAACAAAACGGCGTAGCTGAGCGTATAAACAGGACAATTATATCAAAGGCCCGTTGTATGTTGTCTAATGCAGGTTTGCCCAAACAGTTTTGGGCGGAAGCCGTTTCCATTGCTTGTTATCTTATCAATCGATAACCCAGTTATGCCATTGATAAGAAGACTCCAATTGAGGTATGGTCTGGTTCCCCAGCAAATTATTCAGACTTAAGAGTATTTGGTTGTACTGCTTATGCTCATGTTGATAATGGTAAATTGGAGCCTAGAGCTATTAAGTGCATTTTTCTTGGTTATCGTCTGGTGTGTGAGGCTATAAGTTATGGTGTCCTGAAACTAAAAAAGGTTGTGATTAGTAAAAATGTTGTCTTCCATGAATTAGGTATGTTACATGACAAACCTTCTACTAATGTTCCTGTTAAGAGTCAGGAGAAAGCAAGTATGCAGGTGGAGCACTTGATCAGTTCAGGGCATGCACTCTGAGAAACTAACTCGTGACAGAATCTAATGACCTGCCACGGATGCACAAACAAATGAAGAACTAACCAGCTAAATGTGACAGGCTTAGTCTAACAAACTCATGAACGTAGATGTAACAGGCTTAATTTCTTAATGCAATACAAAGAAAAGAATGCATGAATACCATGGCCTTAATCACAACACATGAACACGTACGCACGATCCACGCACCCATACACAACTAACAGAGCGAAAATGAACAACTCAAGGCATAAAAGCAGCAAACTCAAAGTTCAAAAGAAAAAAGAAACGAAAACGCAGAATGTGTTTGCTCGGACGATCGATAGAGCTGAGTCATAGTATTGGAGTACCGCATGGGCATCCCATTCCCCACATGAGTCCCTTGATGAACTTCCCCGCGACGATCCCGGCGCAGAATGCGCCTTCACCGGCGCCGCCGCCGCCGCAGAAGCACGTCGTGTCGTCGCCGTCGTCGCGGCCCATGGCGCACTGGAGGCAGAGCTCCACGTCCGGGCACGCGCTGCACCGGTACGACCACGCCTTTTCGCCGCCGCCCCTGTGTCGAACGTTGAGGCACATGCGGCGGCGGCCGTCGGCCGGCGTTATGATAAATTAGTTAGTATAAGACGTGACTCTATCTAGTGTGATGCTGCTACATATACTCATTTTTTTTAAAAAAATTAAAATTGATCTCCTAGCAATGCACTATGTATCAACACCTAATGCAATTTCCTACTGTAACAACCTGTCGCTGCTAGAGGGATGTGATCCTTAAGACGGTACACTGGCTGCTTTTCCAAAACTAGAAACCATTTTTTACTGTAACATATGGAGCAATTCCGAGGTTTGCTGAAAGACTACTCGATCTTTGATAAAATTAAAGACTGGATTTGTTCTCTCCTGCCACAGTTGAGAATTGAGACATTTTGCATGTTGGTTGAACTCTATCTATCTATCATTCTATCTATCTCTTAAGGGTGTGTTTAGTTCACGCCAAAATTGGAAATTTGATTGAAATTAGAACGATGTGACGGAAAAGTTGGAAGTTTGTGTGTAGGAAAGTTTTGATGTGATGGAAAAATTGGAAGTTTGAAGAAAAGTTTGGAACTAAACCAGGCCTAAGTCTCTCATAGTGGTCATCTTTTTGTGCTTTATCAGCTCTGGCTGAAACAATTTCAAAAGTTTGAGGACAAGTCTGCTGCTATTAATTGTACTACTGGTCTTGGCAAAGAACTGAGAGGTATGCTGAAGATTTGGTGCCGTCGTGGGGAGAAGCTAATGGTTGGAAGCCTAGAATACAAAGAAATAATCGAAGCAGATCAGGAGCTGAAGATAATCAACTAATTACATGTGTTTGTGAATAACATCGATTACATTTTTCACTGGTCTTTGCACATGCAGGGAGTAAGATGCCTGCATAATGATTATGTGATGGAGGTGATGTGGGGCATCAAGAATCTCATGCACATTTTAGTGCCTGAAGAACAAAAGGTGCTGACCAAGGAGGAGCGCCTCCCAGTGAGTAAAGGATTGGAAATGATCCTGCACCGTTATAAATTTGATGTTAAGCCAGTGATGGTGAGTTTTTGTTCACAGCATGTCTTTACCTGTACATATCTGTCATAGCTGGTGTCATGTACTGATTCAATTTTGGATTGAAACCCTTATTGTTGATCAGTTCTTTTTGTTCTTTAACAAAAGACTCTCCACTCAGCAGTTCTTCTAGAAACTCATATATTAATCTGTATTGCCTATTCATTTTAGTTTTTGTGGTTAGTCTTTAGATTTAAGGAAAGAATGATGTATCCCATTATGGCATAGGGATGTGTTTATCTTGTTCTCTGCAAATATGTTATCTTTTCAATAAAAGGGCAGGGCATTTGGTCTTAAAAAATAATGTGTGCCCTTTTGTATTCATCCAGATCAACGATGATTTAGTGGAAACCGCTTGCTACTTATATCATTGTGACTTTCTTGAAAAGAGGCACTCCGAGGACCTTCACTTGTCAGATTATCACCTTCTGAAAATATCTGGGTTGAACAGTTCCGAATGGGATACTATGAAACTAGCAACTGCTCTGAAGAAGATAACTCGCCCTGGAGAAGAAATTGAGCACCCCCCTGAGGTGAACCATAAATCCATAATACTTCTACTGTTAAGACTTTATATGTTTCATATATACCTGTAGGTTGAACTGAAGCTTAATTTGTATGTTTTTTCCTTTCAGATGTTTTCGTCAGATGAGCTATTAAAGATAGAGAGAGATGCAGATAAATACAAGGATAAGATCTATAAGACAGTTGTCTCTAAGATCTGGAATGAATTAGTACGTTCCTACGGTGTCAAGAAGGAAAAGTTGGGACACATGCAATTCTTGGTTGAGGCGGCGGCACAGGAAGCTGCCAAGAGGGAGGTCGATCAAGCTGATAATGATTGAGGTGTTTCACCATTGAGGAACTTGCCTTATTATGATGTGATGTAATATAGATGGTTGCTGGTTTAAACACAGTTGTGATGTATGGAGAGGATGGAGCAAAAAGTTGAACAATTGGGGTTTTAATTAGCCGTACTATCTAGGCAGGCAGAGTTCTGTTATTTTGGCGACCTACCGTTAGCTGTTATGGTGGATATTGTGACATGCAATTCTATGCATCTGTGACTTGCTCACAGGCATCGCATTTTGATTTCATTTATTTCCAACCTAATCAGCTTTGCTGTGCACAAACCTTGTCATGAGCATCATACCTCTAAACCAAAGCCCGGTGATTTGTTTAGAAATGTGTATATAAGGAATGCAGTTTCTGTATTTCCATCTAAATTATTGCAACTGGAAATCGAAGAAGGCAAAGTGGCTGTAGTGGTCGAAATATGTACACAAGATTGGTATTCTCTTTTTTCTGTACTGAAGCTTGGTTTTAAAGCTATAGTATCCCAAGAGAAGTAAATTTTTGTTTCGTTTTAAGAATATCATCTAGATGTTAATAAAAAAAAAAAGAAGAGATACGTGTAAAATAGAGAGATTATCTATCTGTAGTGAAATGGCCCATAAGAGCCAAAAAAAAAATTGAAACATAGATTGCCAAAGTCGCGTCCATCATCTTTATATTTTGATTGCTTGGCAGAAATCTTAGGGGGATGCCGTGGTTAGTTTGGTTGCTTTTCGAGACGCCCTCCGGATTCGCAATGTTTTCCTTCAATAGCTACATCTTCGAAGAAGAGAATGCAATCGAGGTAATATATTTATATTGTGCGTCTGCGTTTTTAATATTTCTAATTAAGTTTACTGGTTTCTTGTTTCTACTCATGCAGCACATTTGGGCCAACTTCGTCGAGGACTATATGGCAAAAAACTGTGTTAGTATATATATCTCTCTCTGTAGATCTCTAATGTGTTTCAGGCGCAATATGTGCCTTATCGCACCTTGGTTTTCTTGTTTAATTTTTTTTTTCATGCTCATCAACATGATTACTTGGGGTTGTTAAACTTTGTTATGTCAACAAGTGCTCAATAATTATGATAAATTAGTTAGTACAAGACCTGACTCTAGTTAGTGTGATGCTGCTAGTTTTTCTTTAAATTAAAATTGATTTCCTAGCAATGCACTATGTATCAACACCTAATGCGGTGCACACCAATTTCCTACTGTAACAACCTGTCTCTGCTGGAGGGATGTGATCCCTAAGACGGTACACTGGCTGCTTTTCCAAAACTAGAAACCATTTTTTACTGTAATATATGGACCAATTCTGAGGTCTGCTGAAAGACTACTCGATCTTTGATAAAATTGAAGACTGGATTTGTTCTCTCCTGCCACAGTTGAGAATTGAGACATTTTGCATGTTGGTTGAACTCTATCTATCTATCATTCTATCTATCTCTTAAGGGTGTGTTTAGTTCACGCCAAAATTGGAAATTTGATTGAAATTAGAACGATGTGACGGAAAAGTTGGAAGTTTGTGTGTAGGAAAGTTTTGATGTGATGGAAAAATTGGAAGTTTGAAGAAAAGTTTGGAACTAAACCAGGCCTAAGTCTCTCATAGTGGTCATCTTTTTGTGCTTTATCAGCTCTGGCTGAAACAATTTCAAAAGTTTGAGGACAAGTCTGCTGCTATTAATTGTACTACTGGTCTTGGCAAAGAACTGAGAGATATGCTGAAGATTTGGTGCCGTCGTGGGGAGAAGCTAATGGTTGGAAGCCTAGAATACAAAGAAATAATCGAAGCAGATCAGGAGCTGAAGGTAATCAATTAATTACATGTGTTTGCGAATAACATCGATTACATTTTTCACTGGTCTTTGCACTTGCAGGGAGTAACATGCCTGTATAATGATTTTGTGATGGAGGTGATGTGGGGGATCAAGAATCTCATGCACATTTTAGTGCCTGAAGAACAAAAGGTGCTGACCAAGGAGGAGCGCCTCCCAGTGAGTAAAGGATTGGAAATGATCCTGCACCGTTATAAATTTGATGTTAAGCCAGAGATGGTGAGTTTTTGTTCACAGCATGTCTTTACCTGTATATATCTGTCATAATTCATAGCTGGTGTCATGTACTGATTCAATTTTTGGATTGAAACCCTGATCAGTTCTTTTTGTTCTTTAACAAAAGACTCGCCACTCGCCAGTTCTTCTAGAAACTCATTTAGCTATTAATCTGTATTGGCTATTCATTTTAGTTTTTTAGGTTAGTCTTTAGATTTAAGGAAAGAATGATGTTTCCCATTATGGCATAGGGATGTGTTTATCTTGTTCTCTGCAAATATGTTATCTTTTCAATAAAAGGGCAGGGCATTTGGTCTTAAAAAGTAATGTGTGCCCTTTTGTGTTCATCCAGATCAACAATGATATAGTGGAAACAGCTTGCTACTTATATCATTGTGACTTTCTTGAAAAGAGGCATTCCAAGGGCCTTCACTTGTCAGATTATCACCTTCTGAAAATATCTGGGTTGAACAGTTCCGAATGGGATACTATGAAACTAGTAACTGCTCTGAATAAGATAACTCGCCCTGGAGAAGAAATTGAGCACCCCCCTGAGGTGAACCATAATACTTCTACTGTTATCTGTTGTAAAGGCAGTGCTCTGACGCACTGCATTTGTACATTTTTCCCCTTTTCCTTAATATACATCGGCAAAAAAAAAAATACTTCTACTGTTAAGACTTATATGTTTCATATATACCTGTAGGCTGGATTGAAGTTTAGTTTGTATGTTTTTTCCTTTCAGATGTTTTCGTCGGATGAGCTATTAAAGATAGAGAGAGATGCAGATAAATACAAGGATAAGATCTATAAGACAGTTGTCTCTAAGATCTGGAATGAATTAGTACGTTCCTACGGTGTCAAGAAGGAAAAGTTGGGACACATGCAATTCTTGGTTGAGGCGGCGGCACAGGAAGCTGCCAAGAGGGAGGTCGATCAAGCTGATAATGATTGAGGTGTTTCACCATTGAGGAACTTGCCTTATTATGATGTGATGTAATATAGTTGGTTGCTGGTTTAAACACAGTTGTGATGTATGGAGAGGATGGAGCAAAAAGTTGAACAATTGGGGCTTTAATTAGCCGTGCTATCTAGGCAGGCAGAGTTCTGTTATTTTGGCGACCTACCGTTAGCTGTTATGGTGGATATTGTGTCTCTAATTTGGTTTTCTTGTTTAATTTTTTTTCATGCGTTGAGAGAATCATCGACATGATTAATTACTTGGGGTTCTTGAACTTTGTTATGTCAACAAGTGCTCAATAATTATGATAAATTAGTTAGTATAAGACGTGACTCTATCTAGTGTGATGCTGCTACATATACTCATTTTTTTTAAAAAAATTAAAATTGATCTCCTAGCAATGCACTATGTATCAACACCTAAGACGGTACACTGGCTGCTTTTCCAAAACTAGAAACCATTACTGTAACATATGGACCAAATAAGAGATCTGCTGAAAGACTACTCGATCTTTGATAAAATTAAAGACTGGATTTGTTCTCTCCTGCCACAGTTGAGAATTGAGACATTTTGCATGTTGGTTGAACTCTATCTATCTATCTCTAAGTCTCTCATAGTGGTCATCTTTTTGTGCTTCATCAGCTCTGGCTGAAACAATTTCAAAAGTTTGAGGACAAGTCTGCTGCTATTAATTGTACTACTGGTCTTGGCAAAGAACTGAGAGATATGCTGAAGATTTGGTGCCGTCGTGGGGAGAAGCTAATGGTTGGCAGCCTAGAATACAGAGAAATAATCGAAGCAGATCAGGAGCTGAAGGTAATTTATCAATTACATGTGTACGTGAATAACATCGATTACATTTTTCACTGGTCTTTGCACATGCAGGGAGTAACATGCCTGTATAATGATTATGTGATGGAGGTGATGTGGGGGATCAAGAATCTCATGCACATTTTAGTGCCTGAAGAACAAAAGGTGCTGACCAAGGAGGAGCGCCTCCCAGTGAGTAAAGGATTGGAAATGATCCTGCACCGTTATAAATTTGATGTTAAGCCAGAGATGGTGAGTTTTTGTTCACAGCATGTCTTTACCTGTACATATCTGTCATAATTCATAGCTGTGTCATGTACTGATTCAATTTTTGGATTGAAACCCTGATCAGTTCTTTTTGTTCTTTAACAAAAGACTCGCCACTCGCAAGTTCTTCTAGAAACTCATTTAGCTATTAATCTGTATTGCCTATTCATTTTATTTTTTGAGGTTAGTCTTTAGATTTAAGGAAAGAATGATGTATCCCATTATGGCATAGGGATGTGTTTGTCTTGTTCTCTGCAATTCTGTCATCTTTTCAATAAAAGGGCAGGGCATTTGGTCTTAAAAAGTAATGTGTGCCCTTTTGTATTCATCCAGATCAACAATGATATAGTGGAAACAGCTTGCTACTTATATCATTGTGACTTTCTTGAAAAGAGGCATTCCGAGGACCTTCACTTGTCAGATTATCACCTTCTGAAAATATCTGGGTTGAACAGTTCCGAATGGGATACTATGAAACTAGCAACTGCTCTGAATAAGATAACTCGCCCTGGAGAAGAAATTGAGCACCCCCCTGAGGTGAACCATAATACTTCTACTGTTATCTGTTGTAAAGGCAGTGCTCTGACGCACTGCATTTGTACATTTTTCCCCTTTTCCTTAATATACATCGGTCGGCATTCTATGCCGTCCCGGCAAAAAAAAAAATACTTCTACTGTTAAGACTTATATGTTTCATATATACCTGTAGGCTGGATTGAAGTTTAGTTTGTATGTTTTTTCCTTTCAGATGTTTTCATCAGATGAGCTATTAAAGATAGAGAAAGATGCAGATAAATACAAGGATAAGATCTATAAGACTGCTGTCTCTGAGATCTGGAATGACTTAGTGTGTTCCTACAGTATCAAGAAGGAAAAGCTGAGACACATGCAATTCTTGGTTGAGGCGGCGGCACAGGAAGCTGCCAAGAGGGAGGTCAATCAAGCTGGTAATGATTGAGGTGTTTCACCATTGAAGAAATTTCCTTATTACTCCCTCCGTTTTAGATTGTAAGACTTTTTAGCATTGCTTATATTCATTTAGAAGTTAATGAATCTATACACATATATATGCCTAATTCATAAACATCTAAAAGAATATAGGCAATGCTAGAAAGTCTTACATTGTGAAACGGATGAAGTATGATGTAATATAGCTGGTTGCTGGTTTAAACACAGTTGTGGTGTATGGAGAGAATGGAGCAAAAATTTGAACAATTGGGGTTTTAATTAGCCGAATTATCTAGGCAGACAGAGTTCTGTTATTTTGGCGACCTACCGCTATTGGTTACTACCTCCGTTTCAGGGTATAAGACTTTCTAGCATTGCCCACATTTATATAGATGTTAATGAATTTAGGCACACATATATGTCTAGATTCATTAACATATATATGAATATGGGCAATGCTAGAAAGTCAGCTTGATAAAAAATACCGTTCTTAGATAGTTGGATTCCTCTGTTTCAATTTTTTTTGGTCTCTTATGGGTCATTTCACTACAGATAGATAATCTATCTATTTTACAGGTATCTCTTTTTTTTTTAAGATCTAGATGATATTCTTAAAACGAAACAAAAACCTACTTCTCTGGGATACTATAGCTTTAAAACCAAGCTTCAGTACAGAAAAAAGAGAATACCAAAATCTGGTGTACATATTTCGACCACTACAGCCACTTTGCCTTCTTCGATTTCCAGTTGCAATAATTTAGATGGAAATAAAGAAACTGAATTCCTTATATACACATTTCTAAACAAATCACCAGGCTTTGGTTTAGAGGTATGATGCTCATGACAAGGTTTGTGCACAGCAAAGCTGATTAGGTTTGGATATAAATGAAATCAAAATGCGATGCCTGAGAGCAAGTCACAGATGCATAGAATTGCATGCCACAGTATCCACCATAACAGCTACTTCATCCGTTTCATATTATTCAAAATTATCATATTTGTAAAAGTTTATCAAAATTGTAAGATTCATGTGCTAAATGTGAGCAAATTCTCAATCGATGAAAAAATAGGAGAAGTGTGCAACATGAGTAAGGGTATGAATGTTTTCTCCCTAAAGATTTAACACCGTTAATATGTCCATCCAAAGTAGGGGCAAAATTTTTCTTCGTTTAAAAAACAAAACAAGGACAAAAACGAAAACCCTAAAAATAGTGGCAAAATCTATATTGGACATCAAAGTAGAGGCAAGAACGAAATTGCCCCCCTTTTCAAAAAGGTGATATTTCACATTCCATAATAAATCACAATGGCACATCTCGGTATGTACATCCAACCATCCTTCATGGAAACTAGTGGACCTACTTCAGGTTCTGAGATGATACAAAAAAACAGAGAAAGAAGCAACTCGATATGATGGATATACAAACTTACATACTATGCATGAATCATCTGCAAACAAAAACCAAGCCGTTTGCAAGATGAATACAAATAAGTATAGCCTACGCTAAGAGAATCCGGCAACGAAATGGTATATATATAGGAGAAGAAAAGGAGCAGGCACATCATGTTGCTGAAGCTTCAGAAGAACCCATAGGCTACTTCACGCCACAAACTTGGGTCATTGAGCAACACAAGCTGGGAGAAGCCTGGAGCCGGGTTACTCTTGACTTCACAACGGGCGTGGTCTGTGTCACAGAAGAAATGCTACTGAAGCGAGGGCTTTTTTCCCCACCAGATTTTATCTAGTATAATCTTCTAACAACACAAGAATATCGTCGTCGCTTGTTCCACCGTCGATGGCACACTGTAATGCCGTCCTGCCATCTTGGTCCGCAACTTGTGGATTAGCCCCCCTGCATAAATTTTGTGGAGCGAAGAAAAGTGAGACCACCTTTATGTAGTTGATCTTTTGCAGTGGACTAGTCTTTGGATTAGGGGGCATATAAAGCAAGATAAATGCTGAAGATGTAAGTACTGAAATACCTGGAGAGTAGAAGCTTAGCATGTACGTGTCTTCCTTTCAATATACACTGATGAAGGGGTGTCCGGCCTCTTGAATCAATTGCATTTACATTAGCTCCGTACTGCAAAAGTAATTCAACCATTCCAACATCTGCAACATGACATGCAAGATGAAGCAACGAGAAACCTTCGCATCTTTCGTCCCCATCATCTACACGTGAACTTGTGCTGGCAGGAGAAAGGGGCTCTCTAGGAGAAACTTTTTCATGTGAATGGCAATCGAAAAATACAGGGCTTCCATCAGATGGTGAGGCAGAGTGCTCTTGCTGAGATGATCTTCCAGTAGTCGAACGCGAACTATAGGACATCTCTCCATAAACTAAATTTACATTGGCGCGGGATTGCACGATGAGACTGTATACAGCTCTCTTGTCATTTGCAGTTACATTATCCCACATCTGCTGAGCTAGCTGAATCTCATCCATGCTATACTTTCGTACAAATTCCTTGTCAGCATACTGGAATTTTTAAAACATAAAAAACTCAGTATATTTTATGCAATTGAAGGAGCACCTAAGCTCAACTTACAAGTAGGACAATAATAAATAATAAACCTATTGACAAAGCATTATAGATTGTCTGGCTCATGAGTTGTAATTTTCAATAATCTCTTGGGCAACTTGAACATAAGGTCCATGATAGTCAACTGACTATCACAGTGACTAAAAACTTATTCTTATTTTGTTAAACTACAAGTGCACTATCAAACATGTGATGTAACCAAAATGGTATTGATTTATATGCAATGCTACAGTTTTCAGGATTACAGTTTTCCCCTTTTCATTGTGATTGTTTGCCAATATGTATCATAGCATCAGACGACAACTTAGGTCACATATAAGATATGTGGCAGAAAATAAGTCCATGAACAAGATAAAAGAGTTTATAGGGCAAGCAAATGAAGTAAAACTACCTGTCAAATTAATAATAAGTCCAACCCATGGGTAACAAAGAACCAAAGCTGCATATGAGTATGTTGCCTCTACATCAGCCTAAGTTAACCTCAACCAACATCCTTTGTTTTCTCTTGGTTAGGTTTGCAAGCCATTCACAAGATCATGGAGTGAGGCTCACACAAGCACACATACAAAGACCATAGAAGGCCAATGTATTCGCATGATATGTGATTATGTGCAGAGGCACTGTCAGCAGGGAGTTCCTTGCTTGATAATTTTCATGCGAAGGAAGCCACTTTGTGATTCTAGAAAAGACATAAAGTCCTCTGTAATTGTGAGTACACTGCTTGTATAAAACAACTAAAATCTTTTCCAATTCCAAGAGTAACTATGGTTTAGTGTATGTTATTTATGTGGTTGGCATTCACTTTTCCTACCATCATACCATCCTATGTAGTGGACTGGCAGGGAGTGGGAAAATTTTGGGGATGAATAAGTAAAGAAAACATAAGCACTGAAGTTGTATATACTGTTGCAAAGCCATCTCTCAAATATATGTGAGGTGTTGAATCAAGAGAGGACTTATTATGAAATTCTTCTAGATCACTGCTAATCATTATGGAAAGAGAGTCATGGTTAGACAAGGAAGTGCCTTTACTCCTGAGAAGTTAACTATCATGAATCATGTTTATCCAATCATTCTTCCAATGAACATCCATAAAGACCATTTGGTTCTCACATTACTTTTGCTGATCATGAAACTCAATTGCAAAAAGGTAGTAAGTACCTTGGCATGGATAAACTTCTCTTTGGCAGAGAAAGGATCTGAGTGTTTAGGCTTGCTGACAGTGAAGTGCCATGCCGTATCTAATCCATGAGCGCTGCGGAACAATGTAGTGCTGATTAACTGGAAAGAAATAGATAAGGCAGCAAAAACATGTAAAGTAATTTACAACAATTGTAATATTACCGCAACTTGTCATCAGATTCACCATTTTTTGACGAAGGTAAAACTTCTTCCCAAACATCATTGACAAACTTGTTGCCTAATGATTGAAAGAAATTGATTACAGATGGTTCCCACACTCTGACATCAAGCGTCAGAGATCTTACCTGCCAATATAATGTACAGTTAAGTTCTATAAAAATTTATTAATAGTTAATGATACTGAAATGACTAAACCTAAATGCACAACGACATTTGAATATTCAATGAAATATATAGGCACTGATAGAATCTGATTGGTGATATGCATATACAAATTGATGTCAACCATAAGAAATTTTTCCTATAATCTGCAACAACAATAATTGTACCATGAGGCCGAGTTTCATCTAAAGATCACCAGAAAGCTGTTTAAGAAAACAGAAAGAATGATGCAAGCAATATATGTATTTTCAGTAAGGGAAAAAAATGCTCCTATAGCAGTCCTTGGGAATATGTCCGCAAAAATACAACTCACAAAATGCTTTGCGTTTCTAAGAGCTTTTAGTTCTTTGTTTTGGACTAATTTGCTGTTACAATTTTGAGTCTTTTGTTGTTTTAACCCTCTTATTGGCCAAAGAATAATCATCATTTTTTGCCCCAGGTAGCATATTGGCCAAAAGGACAATCATTGTTTTGCCCCATGTAACATAGTCCCCAAGCATGCCATGTAATACACAAAAAGCTATGATGTTCTAGACTCAAATATTACAAATGCAGACGTAGAAAGTGATCTGCATGGAATTTCACACAAGGAGACAGGAGAATGTACAGATAAAATTATCTTAATTACCTTTGATATATGCACTCCGAGATTTCTGTGTACCCCAGAGCACTCTATGCACAGAAGTGCACCAAGGTTTAATGATGCCCAATCAGGTTCCATAGAACCACAATCAACACAAATGATATTGCCATCAACTTTCCTAAGCAAATCAATTGGTTTTTCAGGTTTCATGTTGGTCTTGTGATAATGTGTGCCTCTGACATCATGTTGCCCATTTCCAGTGTTCTTTTCCAATGTTAAGTCATCATACATGGAAGGTTCCAGATCCTGGCTAGTAAAGGAGCTACTTTCACTGGCACTGCCATCATGGCCACAGCTCTTAGGGCTTAGCAGAAAACACTGAAACAGAAGTACAGACCATCACATTTTGGTAAACGAAAATTCAACATGTCAAATACATAAACAATAAAATCTGGGTCATCGAATAGTGACCTGTTCTGGGGATTGTGAGCTAAGCAAAGATGCAATGACACCAGTAATCTTTTCAATCCAATCCATTTGATCTATTGCACTCTCTGCCTGCTCAAAAAATAGATGGTGTCACTTAAATAGGAAATATCGAATTATATTCAACATGAAGACAATATCATCTTCAATATTGTACTCATACCTGTAGTGTGTAGACCTTTGTGGGTGAAATTATTCTGAAGCAGAACCTCAGATCTGATTGTTCTGCATCCATTTTAATGGTTGATGTCAGCAAATTTACAGTATGCCGTGCAACAGATTTCTCATCATGTATAATGCCATGGTAATGAGATGAGAATAGTCTGCTCAGCAACCCAGAACCATGTTCAGTGGGGTTGCCAATGCTTCTTGGGTGACTGGAACAACCACCCTGGAAGACCAAAAGTGAAACAAAGAATAAAGGACAGGAACTTAAGTATATTGTACATCTTGGACAGAATCCTGCAGCTGCATGAGTATTTCACTAGTGCAAGGGGGACCTACAGGTGTCCTATTAATTTGCTTGCGATAGTAGTACAGCATTCCTCGACTATCGAGGACAAAAAACCTTCTTTTCCAATCAGCTCTCAAGTTTGAAGATCTTTTCGAGAGGTAACCTTGACGAATGGTCTGGACCTGAACATATACTTTGTTTCAGGAATGACAGTACTAGAATGTCTGCATGAAGCTTTAATTCCTAGTGAACCAGGAAGTGGTACCTTGCCTTTTGAGGCCGACTGCATCACTGCCTCAATCATTTTATGTGAACTTCTAGCAATCGTTTGAATTCCATCACCATTATGGGCATCAGTCAAACCATTTGATAAACGAATTTCCCGATCTATCTGCTTTTTGTATTCATGCATTCTCTCTACAAGAGAGGCTTGCTCCTTGTTTGCCCTTTCTCTTGATTGTTGTGCATAAGCAAGAACCTGCAGGAGGACCAAAGAACAGCTAAAGAAAAAATTCTTGTCCACTTCATAACATAAGAAGTTTGTGCGTGCAGCATTAAAAAGTAAGCAGCTTCGCTGCGTCTTAAAAAGATCAATATGATCATTGATGCAGCGATTTCTACAAAAAGATTAAAAAACTGCTATTCTCCACTCAAGGGCA
>CM020185.1:22998452-23023034 GCA_009805545.1 Oryza longistaminata
AATTAGATAATCTGAATGTATTTATCTCCAGGAGAAAAAAAAAACAATATTAGGCTGAAAAAGCTACCAAAAGGTGCATAAAACACTAAACAACTGAACTTTTCCAGGATGAAAATGTCAAACCTTCTTGATAATTGAAATATTGATCAGCTACAGAATAAATCCAATCTCAATGAGATGAATTGAGGGCAGAAATCTGGGGCACTAATATTTGCATTTCATGATCTTGTAGCTACAATGTAAAACTATTTGTATACTAGAAGACTAGGAAACTAATAAGCGAGCGTGGTCGAGTTACCTGATTAATATATGGCTCCATCTGATGCAATAGGTCGTATCCCTGAATGAATATAGCAACAGATAAGATAAGTCTCACTCTTTGCATAACATAGTAGCAGAAAGAGGAAAAATATGCAATCTGGTACTTGTTTAAAATATCGAAGATGAGAATCCATAGTTGAACTAACAGCCTCCAAAAATTCAAATCTCTTCTTTGCCTCAATATGGGAAATTGAAGTGACCTAAAAATTAGTGCAGGTATGGCAAATGATGATATGATAAGAAAAAAGGCACACAGTAAGAAAATACAAGAACAAAGTCTGATCAACTGTTTCACATACCAGGTTGAAACGGGCTTGCTCAAATGAAGATCTAGCGTTGTGAAGTTCCTGGGTAAGGCCAAGTGTAAGTCAGTTTGGGGGAAGTTGCCTTACCTTAAAAAGGGTTTTGTAAGAAAGGGAAAAGATTTTACATCTTCAATGGCAGTTGTTATGTCGGCTCGTGTGCCTTTCTTCAGTGACAGGTACTTATCACGAACCTGCGATCAAATCAGCCAGCTGGCTAATCAATAATAGTCTCTCCTCCATAACATTAAATAAGCAGCACACACTGTATGGCAGTAGATTGAACAAAGAAAATAACAAAGAAGTAAAATTAGCTGAGAGGAAGAAACCATTAGCTCATTGAAATTTGACAAATCACAAAACAAAACGAAATGAACCCCTTTGTCACTTTGATTGCAAGAAGCAGAGAGAGAGAGAGAGAGAGAGAGAGACCAATTACAAATACAGAGGAACCACGAATTTATCATAATAAAGTGTGACCTGAAAATTAGTTATCTTTTTTGGCAATATAAAAAATCGAATAACATACCTGGTCATACAAGAGGCTAGCCTTGTCGAAACGCTTCCGTGCATCCTGAGTAAATGTATGAAGCAGAAAGGCATGTCATTTAATTAATCTCACCATGAATTTCAAAATTCTGTTTTCACATGAAATTATACTGGTACCTTAACATCATGCAAATCAATGTCCACAAAATTCAGCAATCTGTCATTTAGCATGTGCTCAACCTGCCAGCAAATAGACATTAACACAGATGACAGCAAGGTAAGAAAACATAGGCCGCGTGTTCCTAGAATGAAATGGCTGAAGTGAAGGTTGGGATCACAAAATAGTGTCCATCACTTCATCTAAAATTCATAAACATGTAGGTTTGTGTTGTTCATAGATGAAAACATCTCAAGTGTTGGAGAAAAGGACAGAAGAGTTAGAATTTCATCAGCACTCCATCAAAGAAGCAAATTTGATAAGCACCCGCATGAAAAGAAAGCATAAGAATTTGACTGAAATCCTGTAACAGCACATATATAAGAAAATATGATGAGAAGTGCCACTACCTGGGAGCGGAGGACTTCCTTGTATGTGCCTAGTTCTCTCAAGGCAATTGTAAATTTGGTCATAACAGGTCCTGGAGAGGAGAAATGTTCAGTATGCATATTAGAGGAAATGACCATACTAAAGACAAGACAGTTCTAGTAAAATGAAAACAGTAATTAAGGGATGAGAAGTAAACTTTTAATACAGTAGATGGATAAACTCTTTACTCAACTGTTGTTGGCTTTAATCTGTATAGCTTAGTTAGATAATACCCTTTTTCTTTGTAAAATTAACTAAACACACATGAAATACATAAAGAAAACACCTTGCATATTCATATGAAAATTTTAAACAAAACAAATATCACCGAAAACATCAGATAAAAGATATGCAGGAGAATAACATGACTAACCACCAAAAGCAACACTTATAGGGTCATTGTGGCCTCCCCCAAATGTTTCGAGTGAGCTTGCAAATGCAATATCTCCATCATAAGCTTCTCCTAATCCTTCCCTGAAAAAAGGGATATGTAAATTAATGTGTCCTGGATAGCAGCAAGTTGGCAGAAAACTACGAGTAAATATGGGTTTAAATATAAGCGTGTAATGCAATGAATGGCAGTTCAACCTCTCTCTCTCTCTCTCTCTCTCTTTTTTTTTTGACTGAAGCAGTTCAACCATATCATGTGTCAGGTATTGTGAAGAAATACAAATCGATTAGATGTAGATGATCACTTACGTATACTTGCGGCAACCTTTATGAAACTTCAAACATCTCTCCCTGAGAATTTCAGCACTTTCTTCCAGTGACTGTATCTGCTTTTCAGAATGCCAAAAAAATGCATACATTGTTCATGAATCAAGGAAATCCAACATGGAAAAAAAAATGTCACATAAAAGAAGTTTGTGCTACAAATATGTGTTGAAATGGATTATACCCAAACAATTGCATCTCTTTAATGAGGAAATCTCCCATTCTATAATCAATAAAAAATTCAAGAGCTTTATGGATACTTCTTAATCCGTTTACATGATGAGAACCAGTTCATTGTCCCAATTGCTTGGAAACAAGCATTCAGTTATAGGAGCAGTATGTGGCTAGCTAGCAAAAATTTTCAGGCTGGCATAGACGGCACAGGGGGAAACAAACACAGCGACGCAAGTTCAAAAGGTAGTGAGTAACATAGGACAATGCAGATAGGCGTAATAATAAAACCAGTGAGATACGACAATCCAGACCTATCACCATTCACCAATGAGGAACATTCGCCTTCGGTTACAAAAAGAAAGAAAAAAAAAAGTAGCTGATCAAACACATTTGGATCATCAAAAAAAATAAAAAGAAAAAAAGAAGCGCCAAATCAACCATGAATTCCAAACACTGCGCTAAAATCAGGCGCAAAAATCCTTTCCGATAAAAAAAAAACAAAAATCAAGAGCAAAGCCATTCCCCCACCCATTCGCAACAATGTAATCAGCACAAAAGTTTTTTTGGCTCTCTTCCGAAGAAGAGCATATGCAGCGAGACCGAATCGATAAGCCATTGCAAAGCATTGAAGCGAAACTGCCCCACGCTTGAGAGAGAGGCAACCCGGCAACCCGCCCCCACGGGATAGGCGCACTCCCACCTCGCGCCACCACATTCCAACCCAGAGCCCCACCCCTCGAAGCCGTTCGAGATCCCGGAGGCGGAGGAGGAGGCTCACCTGCGTGCGGAGCATGGGCGAGTCATCGAGCTTGGCGAAAAGCATGGCTGCCGCTGCTGACCACCACCACCTCCTCCAATGCCGCAACCACCTCCAACCCTATCTCCACCACCTCCACCTCCCCCCCTCCTCTTCCTCCTCGTCGCTGCCGCGTGACGCCGCCTGACCTCCTCCTCCTCCGCGGCCGCCGCCACCTCCTCCCCCTCCTCCTCCAGCAACCGCGGGTGGGGGTGGGTTGGTTGGTTGGTGGAGCGTCCGCGCGAGCGCGCAAGAGAGAGAGAGCGAGAGATGGCGGTGGCGTCGTCGCCGGAATTGGGCGATTCGCGCGTGGGGGAGAAGGGGGGGGAATAGGTCGGATGGCTCGGCGAGAAGAGAGGAGAGGAGTGGGAGCGACGAGCGGAATGGAAAATAACGTTGCGCTTTTCTCTCGCTACTCTTTGTTTTTTTTTTTTCCTTTTTTCTTCTCCTGGAGGAGAGAGAGAGAAACATGTACATTTTGATTTTAAAAAAAATAAAAATTATTGTGGTCTTTGTTTTTTTTTATAAAAAAATGTACGGCTAATTATTATAGATAATGTAGTACGAACTACAGAATTACAAGTTTAACTAAAATATAAAACATAAGAAAATTACTTAATGTGCTTTTTTTTAAGAAACATATATTTTTCATCTAGGGTTAGCCAGAGTATGCATATCCATTGTTTTCACCGATAACATATTACTTCATCCGTTTCACAATGAAAGTTATTCTAGTATTTCCCACATTCATATTGATGTTAATTAATCTAGACATATATACTAGAATGACTTACATTGTGAAACGAAGGGACTATGAGTTAGCTGTAGTCTTTTTTCTTAAACTAAAAAAGCAGAAAAAAAATTGATTAAATTTATTTTTTATTACACGGAATACGTATGGGTACATATACCATTATACACGCTATCATAATCACACGTCCATAAAGTGTGTCATATAACACACTTACCATCACTAACATCTTATTATAAAACACATCCGTAAATTGTTAATATTTGTGAGCACCTACATTTATAAAACTCGTTTTATGAAGTCTACACACAGCTCCACCACTGAGTTACAGTATAATGGTACTTCTCTCATTAACCTAGTCAAGTTAATCTAAAACCATCGAAAAATTAAGTCAACTATGGAAAATATTACTCCTACATGCATTTTTATTATTTCCTAATGATAGGAACAGGCACTGGATAGATGATGAGATAGAGCATTATTAGATCGTGAAATTACAGGGTCACTGCCTCACTGGGCAAGTAAGTGCGTGCTGAGATCTCCACTTACAAAAAGGAAACCGAAACAAACAAACAAGAGTGGCATGGCATGCAGAGAAAAGCTGATGCAAAATACTACTGGATGATGCTGATAGATTCCAGTCTCTGTCTCTCATCACTGTTAGTCACTAAGAGATGGAAAGAGATTAGCAGTGGGCAGCCACTAATGCGACAGTGATTATGACGCCGGCAACCTATCTACCATATCCACACATACATATATTCTCCTGAATTATGAAACAAACAGAGCTATTCTACTCTACTCTACTGTTTCATAAATTTCTGCCAAAAAATTTCAATACAAAGGCAATTCAGAGACTTTTTTCTTCTTGCGCTTCAGAGTTCATTCAGAATGCGCGTGTGTGGGCCCGGGAATGCGGCCCTTGAGTTTCGGCTTTTTGACGGGTGGGCCCCACCATCCGGCCCATTCAAAAGATTCTACGGCCCGCGGTGCGAATGATGGGTTCGTTTCGTTCCCGCCAAGAGAAGAAGAAAAAAAAATCTGTCATTCAGTCAGTCAGATGCTGCTCATGATGCTTCTACTACGACCATCACACTATTATTGTAGCACTAATGCAGGCACTAATCATGCATGCATCTGGGCGCTACTGTTCTTCCTTCCTGTACACATGATATCAGCTGATCAGCAGACAAATCCAAAACCAATAGTAGATCGATCGCCTGATCCAAGAACTAACGTATCCATGATTGGCCACTTGTGTTGTAGTACTCCTACTACTTGCAATTAAGCAGTTGGATGACACAGGAGGTTGGCTGGTAGCCAAGGCAGAGCAAACAGCAGCAACATCAACTAGGGGCCTGTTTGGGGAGCTTATAGCTACTGCAGCTTCTCCTAGAATTTCAGCTCCCCCAAACAGTCCTGATTGTCACTCAGATTCTGAGAATATGTAGTTGTAGAATCCAAAAAAATGAACTATAATCCAGAAGCTAGAAAACCCAGCTTCTCCAGATTCTCAAAAGCTGGCTACCAACCAGCAGATTCTCAGAATTTTAAGCTTCCCAGACAGGGCCTAGAGCTCATCCAGTACGATATACTAGTAGTACTAGCAGATGTGTTTTTCTTTGTGTTTGGTTTTGTCAGGATAGATGATGCTGCAGGCATATTGTCCCTTTCCTTGCATTAAGAAACGCACATGTGTTGGCGGATTAAGGAGGATCGGGACATACGCGACTGGGCGTCACGCTCATGCGCGCGGATAGTGGGGATGGATGGATACTTTCAGGTCCCCCTGAAGACAAAATTGACATAAATCCAGCCATGTGTTGGGCTTCATGATTGGAAGCACACGTCCAAAAACACCGTCTTTTTTTTTTTTGTTTTTGTTTTCAACATATAGTTTTGCTGAAAATATTGCATTTGTCTCATGGCTTCCCTTACTGTAGAAATTGATTGGAGGGCAAGAGAGCTGTGTTACTGTTTCCTTTGAGGTACGTAGCTCCAGCTTCCAGGGGGGAGTCAAACCTTTTTTCCTCTCCAACTGCAGACCATGGAGTCTGCCCCAGGGTGACCATAAAATGCAGCCCTCTTTACCATCTCTTTACCTTAAAGAGGTTTTGTCCTGGGTTTTACTTTGTGTCGCTTCATGTCGCCATGTCGGTGCTCGTCGCGTGCCAGTGTGCATCCAGGAGACCCATGCCTCCCTGTACACGCACGCATGATGAAGATGGATTTTCAAGAGACTGAAGAGACTGGGAGCTCAATGTCGAATTGTCGACGACGGCTGTGTTTAGATCCAAAGTTCAGTCCTTTTCTATCACATCAACCTGTCACACACACAACTTTTCAGTCACATCATCTCCAATTTCAACCAAAATTTAAACCTTGCCATCAACTAAACACAGCCACCTTTCAGATGGATATTTAGTGCAAATCAGAAATCTCTCGCAAATCCCAATATATTCGTGCAGATACGAACAGGTTTCATTGACAAAAGCCAGAAAGTTAGGGTAATTTGCCGAGCAAGATGGGACATTCATGCCTGCCAGTTTATTCACAATTTCACATCACTGTTGAGAGTTTTGACGACTTGAGTAAGTACTACAGGCTAACAGGTACCTGGTTCAATGATAGTAAGGCTCAACTCAACACAGCAACCTGTAGAATTGCTCAACAAGCTATAAGGAAAATGGAATCAGTTGCCATGACAAAGCATGCACTATCAATTTATGATGCAGGTGAGTAAGAGAGGATTAGTAACAGTATCAACAGAATCTTCTCAACAGTCAACACCACAATGTCAAGATCGTTTGTACCAGAGTAGACTTGACGCAGGGAAAAACTACCGATTTGAGATATTTGGGTAGTGGCAAGCAAAGCATGCCTTGATCACCAGTTCACCACCCAAGACCAAGAGCACAAGTCCTTTTCTTTGTAAGGCCGGCCTTTGGTGGCATGCACGAGCACCATAACTACAGAGTTCTAGACAGCGATTTCTCAAACTGGCCATGAGGAAAAAAAACCAACAATGCTTCACCGGGCAAGAATCACTTCGGGTAGAGAATGTCGTAGTGACCAGGACGGTAGAGCAAAGTAATGTAAGGTTTCTCAGCAGCAGCAGCAGCGGTCCGATGAATTGGCCTCAGGGCTGAAATCATGGTGGTTCACACTTATATTTCCAGCATCACATGAGCTTCTGTCTAGGTACATCACACGGATTGGCACACCCAACGCATCTGATAGGGCAATTATGTGGACATGGTCGCTTTCCTCGCCCATCGGCTCCACGGAAGCCTTGCAGAACTGCAAATTGAATTGAACTCAGGATCAGTAACTCCAGCAATTGCTTGTCACACAAACACGGATTGGAATAACACACTGCAACTTGAACAAGTTTTTCAAACCAGAGAATGCATTGTTTGCTACTCATGAAAAAAAGGTGCATAAGTAGATTTTATCCTGCTACAGTTTAATGAATAAAACATTCATTGGAAAAATACTTACGGACCTGCTAATCTATCAAGCTACTATCATGGTATTTTGCCATAACCTTTCCACTAGTATATCATACTCCAGTGTGATGCATACTAAATAATTAGTCATTGTGCACTCTTTTGTTCCACAATATATGCCCTATCCCACCTTGTGCAGAAGGCACAAAATTGAAGAAAAAGTTAATGGTTTTTTACCACCAAATTCCCTACTAAATGGCAGGGTACAATAACTCATTTTTTTTGTGAATGACAGTTCCCAAGAAAATGAACTTCCATTATAAAACAGAGCAAAAAATACTAACAGAGAGATAAAACATAGAATAATCTCACATCTAAATACTTAATGAAAATGCAGAGTGCAGGTCTATTTGTCTGTACTCTCTGCTCTGTGCATTACAAATATAATGAAGAGATTTCTTGTGGTCCTTGGAGAGGCACCACACATTTTATGCTTATGTGTGGTACCTCCCGGTACCTGGAGGTATTGTACCTCATAATACCTCCCCAACGACTGTACAAACCCTCATAAAATGTAAGTATGGAGCTAACCTGAACCACAGTCGAATTTGTCAAGCCAGAGATGAATGGTTCGAAGAACTCGGCCCTCCTTTGGATTTCACCAGAGGTGACAAACCTAAAGAACATGACAACTAAAGAAGACATAGTTAAATAATGAGAGCAAAGCAGAGAAAGGCATACTACACATATCTGGATGTACAAACCATAATCAGAAACCATCTGATCCCTGGTTCTTTCTAGAAGCTCTTCGGCCCTAAGGATACAGGAAAACAAAATAGATTCACTACAGAAGGAAAACATTTATGATGGACATGCCATACTTTATAAACAATTACAAAAATTGCTTTGTTGTTAATACATGATTATTGGTCATATGCATTAAGGATACAAATATAACTCTAGGATATTTACCCTATGGAGGATTCATGTCCCTGCAGAACACTTTCCAGCTGATCAATGAATATCTGAAAATAATGAGGGTGGGAACATAAGGAAGGAGGTTGCAATAATTTGAGTGCACTGCAAGGAGATTACATTTTTTTGTAAAAAAGTAAAACACCAGTTGTAGATCAAGCACCAATAAAGGAGTCCTTTGTGAAAAATGCATCTCAACTACCCAAATTTCAACGTTGTACTAGCATCGATCAAATAACTCCCAAAGCCAGTAGAAAATAATGTGAAATCCATCTATTTGGGTTCTGGGTGGCTACAAACAGTCCAAATTTTGTTTTGCTAGCTTACTTATAAGTGATACATTATGAACTTCAGAAGGGTGACTGGTGAGTGATCCTAACTAAGAAACAAGTGAACATATATATAATGGACCAATCTTCAAGGCTAATCATTTTCAAAGTTATTAACAATGCACAAGGATTAGACACTAGTATTTAATTTGTTGCATGACAGGAAAATGCACAAGCTCTCATTATAACTAGCTCATACAAAAATTATTCCAGGAACATCTAAAAAGGAAATGCAAACAAGCATACATGAAAATAATCGGACAGATCTTCATACTATTCAGAGGGAATACATCTGGCATAAGTTGCAAAACAGCAATTGAACAGGATAAGTAAGGAGGGCCACACAAAGTAACAATAAAGACTTACAGAGAAGAAATCTTCAAAGGTGAACTCAATGTATCCAAGATCTGCAAGAGTCTTCTTGCACTGCTCAATTTTTTTTAGAATGCGCTCAACCTCAGCTTTGTCTTGTGTCTCTAGGATATGTTCCTAGAAGCAAATGATAAGATCATCAGCTTATAAAATAGTCAAAGTTTGTATGGAAACAGACCAAAAATAATACCAAGTAGGAAAACATAAAGCTTCGATAAAAGCAGTTTCCATCTCCTCGTGTCCTTCTTAAAGCATCATACTGTTCACCAAGCAACTGCAGACCAAGCAAGAAATTATAAGAACAAATTGAAGCACCATCCATTGATACGATAGATCAACCAAAATATGTCTATTACATATTATAACTGCCAAATCCATATGGACCTTTATTTTCTCCTGTAAAATGGGGCTGCCAGACTGAAACTCGGCGGCTAAAGTGGAGAGAGGTTCCTGCAAGGTTCAAAAGATATCAATAATGAACACAAATGAAAGCAGAAGAAAGTCATACGATAGCCTAAAATAACTGTACAAACACAGAGATAATCATAGCAATGCATTAGTGTCCTCCATTGTGAAAAGGTGCTTGCAATTAACAGAACAAAATGAATTTGAGGCATCAAATATCTAACTACTTGACCTAAATCCAAGTTTAGTGCCAACATCATTTTCCATTTCATATGAAATTGAGTGTATGTAGCTCTCCACCTTCTCATATGGACTATATTTGCAGATTTGTTCTGTTCGTGTAAATCCTAGTGTGAACCTTAACTGAAACTTTTGGGACACATTTAACATCAGTTTCTGTGCTGAATTGACTAGCATAGGCTATTATTCTGCATCAACAAGTTCGTCCTTCACATTTATTGTCCTAGGTGTGACGATTAAAGGATGACATCACTTTTATCCTAGAATCATAATACGCTATGGAGCAAACTTGTTTGGCCATCTCTATTATTCCATGCATAAATATTAAGTAAGGAGCACATCCAGCAAATGATAACAGATAAACCCTTCTTTTCCTAGAAGAGAACACGAAAGGTAATTGCTGTCTGTTCATCCAAATTCTAATTCCCCATGGTTCTGACTTCTGCATGAACCTCCAAACATCAGTTCACCAACGAAGCTAAAAAATCAAGTACAATAGTTACAACTCCCAACAATAGCGCCTGACAATACTTAAGGACTGACCATCCAGAGGATGAAAATGGACACAACTGATATGAACTTGTTCAGCCTATTATCTCCATTATTCCAGGCACCACGACTAAAAATAAAGGAGAAAATCCAGCATCTGATAACTCCTCTTATCCTTTAAGATGACGCAATAAGGGGAAATTGTTACTTGTTATCCAAATTCTAGTCCCCACTGCTTGTATAGACGCCTTAAAATGTCAATTCACATAGAAATGGAGCACCAATACAACAGTAATGATGACCAACAATCAGCATCCAACTAGACTAACAGGACTGATCTATCGCCTCACCTGCTGGCACAACTAGCGGATACTGGCATGGCAACACTGGGCGTCTTACCACGATTCAGACCCATTTCTACCACATGAACAAATCTATCGACCGCAGATGAGTCAAAGCGCAGATGAGTCAAAGCGAGCGAGAGAGACAGAGAGAGAGAGGCGTCAACATCTCACCTTGTCCCCGACGTACGGCAGCTTGGACTATTGATTAGAGTCAATGAGATTTGTGTTTAAAAAGTTACTCTGAGAACACCATGATGCGTAGTTGCGTAATCAACCAAGATTGTTGAGTGTACACCAATTATCCACGGGTTATGATTATGAAAACACTTAAACAAGATGTTCAACTTGCATGGGTCATATTCATTACTCCATAGCACTAATAATCTGTAGGACTAGTGGTTGTCTCCTAGTTTTCATCTTGACCAGTACACTTAGATAAATTGGAAGAATAATCGGTTGGTATCTGAGCATGTGGGCTCTGGACTACCACTTGAATGTTGGGAAGATAACCAATGGCAGTTCACTCCTCCACTCAGTGCAGCGGCAAGTGACATACGTAATACTGATTCATTTCCTATCATTTCTTTGAGGGAAAGCAGTGCTGAATCCATTTAGATGTAATTTTTCTTCTGTGAAAAGCACGTCATTAAATAGTTTGACCTTGTGTGAACATGCAGGACTTCAAGTCAATGGCTTAACCTGAGAAGGAAGCCTCGCAGAAACTTCCCACATCTTTGTCTTGTACTTTAGTCATATACAAACTCAGAGGATGCCCACGGCCTTGTATGAAAGCTTATCTTCGCTCCAATCAGAAATTATTAACAAGGAAATATTGGTTTGAAGAGATTTAAATGCAAATTGCCAATATTCTATTGAAGGAAATCAAGAGGTCAACTTTAGGTACGTGATCTTGCTATGGACCTTAATCTACTTGCAAAGCTAGTATAATTGTATGGTCTGAATTGACAAAGCGTCATACTGTATGTCTTCCACGCATCAATTGTCAGTTTCTGGCTTTCTGCACTATCATACTTACAAGTTAGCATAATTGTATTCATTTAAGCGATGGAGGTGCTCTTGCACTATCCATCTGAATATCTGAGAGATTGAGACCATATTTGTGTAAACACGTGCTGAAAATTTGGAGAATATATTCCTGATTCCGAGCATACTCTTTGGTGCAAAACGTGCATACTGAAACAAATAAAGAAGTGGAAATAAGGAAATTTAAGGGTATGGATGGATGGTGTAGATGGATATCTGGGAAAGGGTTTTGTTTGAATTTGAACTAGATTAGAACTATTTGGCTCTGTAATGTTTTCATGTATACTGGATAAGCACACCAGTTACATGCTTATCTATATGGACCATCACATACAAACATCGCATGTGGTTCCTCTACATACATGGCGCCTGCAGTCCACGGCAACCGACTGCTTATACATATTTACAGATTCAAATACAGTATACTCAATTCTATTAGATATACACATGCATACATATAGGACATAAATCTGTATACTCCTTTCTGTACGTAAATAAATTAATAGATATAATTCAAAGATAAAGATGGAAAACGAGAGAAGAGCTGAGTCTTATCAATTCATATACAGACGATCCAGCTGGTACTACAATGCAGCTAAGTACTACACTGTACACACTGCTGTTTACCATGAAGTGGTTGGCTATAAAGGAAACAGCTTCTTGAAGTGCCCCCACTGACTGGCTAAGCTATTCCAGTAGCAGCTGAGTCCCATCCTTATCACTTCTCCCATCTCCTTAGACCTTAAGCTAAGGCAGCACGAGTGAGGGCTGGACACATCATCACAAAGGCTTAATATATGGGCTTTGTCCTGTTTTCTCTGGATATATCAGTTACTCCTCTTAACAGTGCAGCTCTGCATCGTCAGCGATCAAGGGTATCAGGGTGGATCGCCTACGAGAAGCTAGTGACACAGGGCATCATTGTGGTCGGCACAAGAGGGCCCGCTCCTCTCCTCCACGCCATGACGACGAGCCGCCACCGCCGCCGCCGCCGCTGTCTCCGGCGGTGACAGGAGGAGCACACGGCGGCGCCGCGTGGCACTCAACGGTGCTCGCGGAGGACGTCGAAAGTGCCGTCATCGTCGCGGCGCTGACGCACGTCATCAGCTCCACGGCGGCGGAGGTGACCACGGCCGTTCCGCCGGTGACGGTTGCGCCGCAGCGAGCTGCCACGGCTACCATGTTCGGACAGCAAGGTACGCTGATCGATATTGGATACTTGGTTTTGTGATCGATTACACATGGCCTCTACTTCCTCTGTCTTTGTATATTGTAATTCTCCAGATAATTCGATCTTCTTCGCCATGAATCACCTAGTTTGGAGGCATTACCAAATGGAAAAGGCTACACGTACAAAAAGAAATTGTTATAATTTTTTTACTAATGCTGACGAATAACATAGGCTCAAATTAGTGAGCAGATACTATATATGATTGTCTATATAGCCCAGAAAATTTCAGGGAAATCATATGAACTTTGGGACAAAATACTGTTATCAACTTTGGGACAAAAGGGTGCGCTTGTGACAATGTACAGTGGTTGCGGATAGAACTTACTTTAGTAGTTTCTAGCTAGAAAGAATAAATAATGCGTTGTTATTTGCAAGTGAAGCACACACGTAGCTCGCTTTAGCCTTCAACGTGGCAATGGTAGTGAATTATTGGATTGTTGCTTATAAGATGTAAACCCAGGTACGGTTTGGTGTTGATTGATGTAGTATGTATGTGAGACAGAGCTGTCGACTTTGTATGTGGACTCTTCCTTGTAGATTTTGTACTATGATGCTTGCATGACAGCAATAGTGTTAATTTGACGTTAAATTAATGTCTCTATTCTTCATTTTGATACGTGTCTCAGTGTTCTTTCCATCTCTACCTCAATTTTGCCGTGTGTGCAGTGTGCTGTGCACATGCATGATATATGCATGAATCATGATGGGTTGATCGCAGTGATGCAGCAGCCGCCGCGCGGCTTTCCTCCTCTGCCGTCGTCGAGCGGATCAGCAGCGACGGCGCCGGAGCAGCAGCAGCCACGGCGGCGCTACCGCGGCGTGCGGCAGCGGCCGTGGGGGAAGTGGGCGGCGGAGATCCGCGACCCGGTGAAGGGGGTGCGCGTCTGGCTCGGCACCTACCCGACCGCCGAGGCCGCCGCGCGGGCCTACGACCGCGCCGCCCGCCGCATCCGCGGCACCAAGGCCAAGGTTAACTTCCCCAACGAGGACAACGCCTTCGCCGCCGCGCCGCCGCCGTACCACCTCGCCGCCTACTACGGCGACGCCTCCTCCTCCTCCTACCTCTACCCGATGACGACGGCCATGGCGCCGCCCGCACTGAGGGAGCAGCAGCTGATGACGACGGCGGCGATGGAGTACAGCGTTAACGACGCCGTCGACGTGGCCAGCGTGTACTTCCAGCCGCCGCCGCCGGCGGTTGCTTACGAGTTCAGCGCCGGTGGCGGTGGTGGCGCCGTCGTCGTGCCGGTGTCGGCGGTGGCGCCGGCGATGGCGTACGGACAGAGCCAGGAGGTGGCGGCTCCGCTCATGTGGAATTTCGATGACATCACGGCCATGCCAATGTGATCGTGTTACCGTGGAGATTAAGGCATTTAAGCTAGGCTTATATAGATAACATAAATTTGCCATGTATGATCAATGGTTATATAATTCCTATTGCTCAAGGGCTTATATTAAGGGTTACCTACACGGCATGGCTAGCTTAGCTTACAATTTATGTTTCTTGCATTTCTTTCTCTTTTTTTGAGATGAGCTAGTGTGTTATACTATTTGTTCATCTTTTCTGGTAGTGGTGGATACATTTTCGCCGGCTAGGGTTGGAATTTGTAAATAGAAGATGGTCAATAATAAGATTGTTTCTGGCTACTCACTTCATGCTTTTTCACTTCATACTCCTGTTTTGTGCTTGCTTTACTCTAATTAATAGTCTAATAAGATACTTTCATGAGTTTCATCTCATGTACGTACACCCTGTAATCTTTGATCAGTGGCTAATGGAGGATTTCCCTGAATATTTTTTGTTTGCTCTCAGTTCCTTGTTGCACTGAAGACTGATCAGCCAATGTTTTTTTTTTTTCAAAATTGTCTGTTCTATCACAGGGAACTCATTCACAAGAGTCCAAGACATTAGGGAGAAGCTTAATTGCCATATCTCCAACGTGATGATTGAAAAGAAGAATGTGGATGATTGGTCACGTTCGAATAGGGAGACCGTCAGGCCCGCGCAGGCGTTTGTGCAGCGGAGAGGTTGCTTGCTGCTCATGAACGCTGGGGGCTTCGGAGTTCTCTTCTTTTAGCCCCCTCATGAACCGTTCGATTGAAACCTGTGGCTAGGATCTGAAAATTCTGTGAATAGTGACAGTGTTTGTATATACAAGGTCTGTTTGGTAAAGCTCCAACTCCTAAATTTAACTCAAGAGTTGAATTTGGAGTAGAGTTAAGCAGTCTAAACCCAGCTCAATATCTCTAGTTTATTTTGTGATAATACTTCACCCAATTTTAATTTTATTTTAGATGGAGCTGAAACTGTTTGGTTAAGCTCCAACTCTAAGAGAGACGGAGCTGAAACTAGAGCCGTGACTAACAGGCTCGTAGTCTCATGAAGTGGGCTAACTAGCTGAGCCAGGACAGCTTCACCGGCCTGCTCAGGTGATCTTTCCTCGTCGGAAAAAGTACACCAAAGGTCCCTCAACTTCTCGTCGAGATAAAAAACGTCCTCGAACCACAAAACCGGATATCGCGGGTCCTTTAACTATACAAAATCGGTCACAATAGGTTCCTCGGCGGTTTTGATCCCGGTTTTGTCCTACGTGGAAATTTATTCTGACTTTTGCTCTAAAATAAACTATAGCCAAGGAATAGGCATCATGTGTTGGTGTGTTGCTTTAAAAATAGTGAAATGAATCATGCCCTTTTTAGAAAGAGATCCTAAGGTTTATTCCTGTAACGCGTACGGAACAATAGAACACTCACGCATGTGCACGTTAAATAGCGCGTGTACAGACGTTAGAAATAAAATAGATGGTAAAACACATTAAAGTCTGATGAAGATTCCAGTACTTGTCGCCCACGGGAATATAATGCCCGGGGAAATAAAAATCTGAGCTGAGACCGATAATAACACGTACTACTACAACTTGCAAGGATCTATTGACGATTGATCTCTGGATGCAATGCATCGTCCGGGGAGGAGATGAGCTGAACAAGATAAGATGTGTGTCTGTGTTGTGAGGGCATCATATCCTTATCTCTCCAGCATGTCGTAATAGTGTCTAATCTGGACTCGATCATCACTTGTTGATTAATCTATGATAGTTAATAACGAGTTTTCTGGCTAGCTATATAACATGGTGCTCATTTTTTTTAATTATTTCATATTAGATCATTTTCTAATATTCGTATATAGGATCGTTAATAATCATCTGTGCCTGCCCTGCTAGAGCGGTTAAACAAAAATCAAGCTAGGCAGGCACCCTGAGGCCTGAGTTTCTGCTAGCTGCACACACCCATATTTTAGTGCATGTATTATATATCCGCATAGATATAATGGGTACCAATATCTTTACTATGGCGTGTCTAAGATTTTTGTTTGATTTGTTTTCAATTGCAACCCTACGCCAACAAATCAAACATATCCTTATCATTGTTACTGTACTACCTCCGTTCCAAAAATATAGCAATCTAGAATGGGATGAGACCCATCTATATTTTGGGATGGAGAGAGTATCAAATATGAATTTTTGCACTCTCAAACAGTGGCGGAGCTAGAAAATCTACACGCGTAAGATTAAACTAATTGGAGTTCAAATATTTTTAGAAACTGCATGGTATTTTCAAGATTACATACAATGGGGATCATGCATGGAGCCAAGCATAGGGCTCAAGCCCTAGCTGCCCGTGCATGTTTCTGCCCCTGTTCTCAAACGGCACTCAACCAAAATTTGCAATGCTACTGAATTTTGGTAACAATAAAACATATCAGAAAACCGTCAAAAAAAATAAAACATATCAAAATTGGCATTGCTAAACGATGGTAGATTGAAAGAGCGACAAAATGAGCAAGTCCTTAAGGTGTCTTAAAAAATGTCAATCACTTTTCTTATTGCATAATCACTACGGTTCTCATAGCTCCTTCGTAGATTAAGCAAAAAAAACTATTCTAACTTACATTTTTTTAAAGAAAAACATAACCACATGAAAGATATTTTCATTTCATAAAATATTACAAAATTGTATGTAGGAAAATTTAAACTCGACTAAAAATAAAGTAAAACCATATAATACAATAACTTTGTAGTTAAAAACGTAAAATTACACATTGCATATCATGTAATTTTAGGCTTAGAATTGTGCAGTTTTTAGGTAACTGAATTTCACAAATTTTCAGCCACCTAAAATCTAGCAATATCTCCTTTTTACTTTTTTTTTACTAGAAAAAATACCCGTGCGTTGCAACGGATGAAGTCTATTTTAATCTTATTATTGTTATATGGTTTAGTTAAGATGAAATTCATATTGTGTGAGTTCGCTTGGATATATATATTTTTAGAAAATCATGAGATACAGTTAGGAGTCCAACCGTCTCAAGTTAGCACATATTTCTTATATGGTTCCTTCTATATTACCAAAAGTGAACCATCTTAAAAAACGACTCAAATACGGATATGTATTTCTAAAAGCAAACGAACTTATAAATCGACCCATACACGGATGACGTACCAAAATACCAGAAAAACATATTCAATTTTTATAATAGTAGAGATATTAGGGCTATCAACCGGTAGCAACATGCAGCCGCAAACATAGTTGTTCTTCCACTAGATAATATAGTAAATACTAGTCTGGCCTCTATATCCCTCAACGATGCACATGGCCAGTGTCATTGGGAATGTACTATCTCTATCTCTAAATATGATTATATCTAACTATGCCTCTAAATGAGACTCCATCTTATTATATAAAAAAAACTTGAGACTCCATCTTAGAATTTAAGTTTCTAAATAACTGTTCCTTTGACATTTGTTTTTATAGGGGCTGTGCATTTTGACTTGTACGGCTGTCATTATCTTGACATAATAGTACTGGTTAACTGTTTGTGTGACCCTATGTGCGCTATCAAGGTCGTATGCATGGTCTAGATTGACCGTACAGGGCTAATTGTCTTGACTAGTTGTCAACTTGCCTCGCTAAACTTTGACTTGAAAGCAAGTACCCGTTCAAATGGTCAAATCCTTGCTGCCATTGATCTAATCTACATCTACGGAGTACTACTACTACTACTACCATAATGGATTAATGGCACTGCATGATGCATATTTGAAGTTAAGTTGATTATATTATGTTTTTCTTCTTCTTACAAACGAATAAGATACATATTTGCAGCCCATAACGTTTATTAATTAAAAAATTATTTTAAAAGCAAAATATTTATGTATGTATTATGAGGACTTAAGTCAATGCTAAAAAAATACTTCCTCCGTTTTAAAATAAATTCATTTTCACTCATCTCACACATAGGGACATACCAATAAAAAACAAAAAGACTATAATACCTCTACTTCATGAAATTTCAACGATACTATATTTCGCATTTTATCTACTTTTAATATAATTATTTCTTACTTTCACAAACTCCGATGTAATAATTACTTAAAAATGAACATATTTTGGTACAACTGGAATGAACTAAAAAAAACTTATTACAAGACGAAGGAAGCAAACTATAATTTTTTTTAAAAAAATCATAATTAACTCTAACATTAAGATTTACAGAAAGTTAAAGAGCAAACAATAGAGCACTTGGCTTGCTGATAAGCAGCCAAGCAGAATTTACAAAAACATCGAGGGTGGGGTTACCGCCAACTCACAGTTCGGCGGTTACCGTGAAAAACGCACGATTACAACGAGGTATACCGTGATTTAAAAACCGAAAAGGTTACCGCACGTGATAACAACGCAATAACCGTACGGTTTTGTAAACCTTGCTAGTAAGTACTCTCTCGATTATGGAATATAAAGGATATTAACAAAATTCGGAGGTGGCAATAGAGAATTACTGTTTGCACGGTCCAAGAACTAAGAGAAGATGAAATGAATCACGTCAAACTCGTCAAGAGCAAGAGGAGGGATGAAAAAAACCATGGAGAGCATATCATCGGAGGATTGGATCGGATCAGATCCCTTTTGCGCACCACTCGCCTTTTTTTCCCCTTCTTTTTGACAAACCCTCTCTCCTTCCATCCTCACCGTCCAATCCGACGGATCCAACGGCCCAGATCACTCCTCCCATCGAGGACCACGTACCCATCACCACAAATATGGCAAAATCCAGGGGCTAAAACGCAACATCGCGACGATCTTTTCTACCGTCGTCGTCCTCCCCAGCCATCGAGTCGATGGTCTTTATGCGATTCCGCCCCCGGATTTTCTCCCCTTCGCTTTTCGGCCCCTCTAAACCCAGAACCCCAACCCTAGCCGCCTCCCCACCCGCCGCCGCCGCCGCTCGCCGCCGGATCGTCTCGATGGCCTCCTCGACGACGACGTCGGAGGACGCGCTGCGCCGGGCGCTGGCGCGGCCTCCGCCGCCACCGTCGCCGCTCCGCCGCGGGAGGAGTTCCCTGACCTCAGCAGCTACGCGCACATACTGCAGAGCGGCGACCTGGAGTACGACTTCCACGCCGCGGTTTCTGCCGGACTAACGACGACAGCTGGGCGATCGTCGTCGTCGTCGTCGTCAATGTCGATGCCGCCGCCATCCGAGGATCTTGACTATAAGCCTCCCTTTGGACCATCTAATTAATCTACTAATTATTCAAATTAGCATAGATAGATAACCCTTTACAAAATCAGGGGGAAATTCTGAAATTCTGCATTTTAGGAGTACAACTTAATTTGTAATAATGGAAATGGTACACGCATTTTAGTATAATCAGAAAATAGATAGTATCATCTTGTAGCAAAGATGAATAGATAGAACAGTGCAGTGTGTACATTTCATTATGTCAACTTAACAGTGCTTGGATTGAAATGTAGATTAAGTAGGAGAATTGATTGTTTGTGCTTTGTAGTAAGTGGCTCCATCGATCCACTTGATTCTTAAGAGACAAAGATGCCTTTGATGGCTTGATGCCTTTGAAACTGGACTGAGAATTTCTGTGGGTCGCTCTCACTCAACTCAGAACAAAGGGGGGAAACCAACGGCTGCATCTAGTACATCTATGTATCTCACCATCATCCATCCGTACCGTACGTCATTGAAGGCTCTCATTCAGGCCGAGTTTAGTTTCAAACTTTTTCTTCAAACTTTCAACTTTTTCATCACATCAAAACTTTTCTACACACATAAAATTTTAACTTTTTCGTCACATCGTTCTAATTTTAACCAAACTTCTAATTTTGGCGTGAACTAAACACACCCTCAAATTATGTACTTCCTCTATCATATAATGTTGTTACCTAGTTTCCGATTGGATACTTTCTAATCCAAGGAATCAAAATGTTCAATCAGAGACTAGGTAGCAATATTTCGAGATGAATGAAGTACTTGCACTAGTATATACTTCATCCTAAAATAAGTTAACACGTTTAGATCTATCGAATTATATTGTGTCATATTTTTATTAATATTGACTTATTTTGAAATGGAGGGAGTAAGTGGTTGAGCCAGAAACATTGAAATTTATTTGTTATGAGTCAACGCTAGTAATATTTTAAAGTTTTACAAAAGCTAAAGTAAATGTAGTGTAATTTTTACATGGCTTGGGAAGAGACGAGTCCCCTTTTTCGTTGCTCCCTATTCCGTCCTTGCCTATGTTGAATAGAATTGTGATGGTTTGGTGGGATGATCCCTATTTTGTCCTCGCCTATGTTGAACTGAATTGTGATGGTTTGGTGGGATGAGCGGGAGTGTTTGGGTGACCATTTGTTTAGAGATATATGTATAAAGTGTACTAGGACGCGGTGTGTTGTTTGTACCTCTTTGTTAGAGCTAGCTGCATTCGATTCGGTAGTCAATCATCATGTTTATAATAGTGAAATTTATTCTGACTTTTGCTCTAAAATAAACTATAGCCAAGGAATAGGCATCATGTGTTGGTGTGTTGCTTTAAAAATAGTGAAATGAATCATGCCCTTTTTAGAAAGAGATCCTAAGGTTTATTCCTGTAACGCGTACGGAACAATAGAACACTCACGCATGTGCACGTTAAATAGCGCGTGTACAGACGTTAGAAATAAAATAGATGGTAAAACACATTAAAGTCTGATGAAGATTCCAGTACTTGTCGCCCACGGGAATATAATGCCCGGGGAAATAAAAATCTGAGCTGAGACCGATAATAACACGTACTACTACAACTTGCAAGGATCTATTGACGATTGATCTCTGGATGCAATGCATCGTCCGGGGAGGAGATGAGCTGAACAAGATAAGATGTGTGTCTGTGTTGTGAGGGCATCATATCCTTATCTCTCCAGCATGTCGTAATAGTGTCTAATCTGGACTCGATCATCACTTGTTGATTAATCTATGATAGTTAATAACGAGTTTTCTGGCTAGCTATATAACATGGTGCTCATTTTTTTTAATTATTTGATATTAGATCATTTTCTAATATTCGTATATAGGATCGTTAATAATCATCTGTGCCTGCCCTGCTAGAGCGGTTAAACAAAAATCAAGCTAGGCAGGCACCCTGAGGCCTGAGTTTCTGCTAGCTGCACACACCCATATTTAGTGCATGTATTATATATCCGCATAGATATAATGGGTACCAATATCTTTACTATGGCGTGTCTAAGATTTTTGTTTGATTTGTTTTCAATTGCAACCCTACGCCAACAAATCAAACATATCCTTATCATTGTTACTGTACTACCTCCGTTCCAAAAATATAGCAATCTAGAATGGGATGAGACCCATCTATATTTTGGGATGGAGAGAGTATCAAATATGAATTTTTGCACTCTCAAACAGTGGCGGAGCTAGAAAATCTACACGCGTAAGATTAAACTAATTGGAGTTCAAATATTTTTAGAAACTGCATGGTATTTTCAAGATTACATACAATGGGGATCATGCATGGAGCCAAGCATAGGGCTCAAGCCCTAGCTGCCCGTGCATGTTTCTGCCCCTGTTCTCAAACGGCACTCAACCAAAATTTGCAATGCTACTGAATTTTGGTAACAATAAAACATATCAGAAAACCGTCAAAAAAAATAAAACATATCAAAATTGGCATTGCTAAACGATGGTAGATTGAAAGAGCGACAAAATGAGCAAGTCCTTAAGGTGTCTTAAAAAATGTCAATCACTTTTCTTATTGCATAATCACTACGGTTCTCATAGCTCCTTCGTAGATTAAGCAAAAAAAACTATTCTAACTTACATTTTTTTAAAGAAAAACATAACCACATGAAAGATATTTTCATTTCATAAAATATTACAAAATTGTATGTAGGAAAATTTAAACTCGACTAAAAATAAAGTAAAACCATATAATACAATAACTTTGTAGTTAAAAACGTAAAATTACACATTGCATATCATGTAATTTTAGGCTTAGAATTGTGCAGTTTTTAGGTAACTGAATTTCACAAATTTTCAGCCACCTAAAATCTAGCAATATCTCCTTTTTACTTTTTTTTTACTAGAAAAAATACCCGTGCGTTGCAACGGATGAAGTCTATTTTAATCTTATTATTGTTATATGGTTTAGTTAAGATGAAATTCATATTGTGTGAGTTCGCTTGGATATATATATTTTTAGAAAATCATGAGATACAGTTAGGAGTCCAACCGTCTCAAGTTAGCACATATTTCTTATATGGTTCCTTCTATATTACCAAAAGTGAACCATCTTAAAAAACGACTCAAATACGGATATGTATTTCTAAAAGCAAACGAACTTATAAATCGACCCATACACGGATGACGTACCAAAATACCAGAAAAACATATTCAATTTTTATAATAGTAGAGATATTAGGGCTATCAACCGGTAGCAACATGCAGCCGCAAACATAGTTGTTCTTCCACTAGATAATATAGTAAATACTAGTCTGGCCTCTATATCCCTCAACGATGCACATGGCCAGTGTCATTGGGAATGTACTATCTCTATCTCTAAATATGATTATATCTAACTATGCCTCTAAATGAGACTCCATCTTATTATATAAAAAAAACTTGAGACTCCATCTTAGAATTTAAGTTTCTAAATAACTGTTCCTTTGACATTTGTTTTTATAGGGGCTGTGCATTTTGACTTGTACGGCTGTCATTATCTTGACATAATAGTACTGGTTAACTGTTTGTGTGACCCTATGTGCGCTATCAAGGTCGTATGCATGGTCTAGATTGACCGTACAGGGCTAATTGTCTTGACTAGTTGTCAACTTGCCTCGCTAAACTTTGACTTGAAAGCAAGTACCCGTTCAAATGGTCAAATCCTTGCTGCCATTGATCTAATCTACATCTACGGAGTACTACTACTACTACTACCATAATGGATTAATGGCACTGCATGATGCATATTTGAAGTTAAGTTGATTATATTATGTTTTTCTTCTTCTTACAAACGAATAAGATACATATTTGCAGCCCATAACGTTTATTAATTAAAAAATTATTTTAAAAGCAAAATATTTATGTATGTATTATGAGGACTTAAGTCAATGCTAAAAAAATACTTCCTCCGTTTTAAAATAAATTCATTTTCACTCATCTCACACATAGGGACATACCAATAAAAAACAAAAAGACTATAATACCTCTACTTCATGAAATTTCAACGATACTATATTTCGCATTTTATCTACTTTTAATATAATTATTTCTTACTTTCACAAACTCCGATGTAATAATTACTTAAAAATGAACATATTTTGGTACAACTGGAATGAACTAAAAAAAACTTATTACAAGACGAAGGAAGCAAACTATAATTTTTTTTAAAAAAATCATAATTAACTCTAACATTAAGATTTACAGAAAGTTAAAGAGCAAACAATAGAGCACTTGGCTTGCTGATAAGCAGCCAAGCAGAATTTACAAAAACATCGAGGGTGGGGTTACCGCCAACTCACAGTTCGGCGGTTACCGTGAAAAACGCACGATTACAACGAGGTATACCGTGATTTAAAAACCGAAAAGGTTACCGCACGTGATAACAACGCAATAACCGTACGGTTTTGTAAACCTTGCTAGTAAGTACTCTCTCGATTATGGAATATAAAGGATATTAACAAAATTCGGAGGTGGCAATAGAGAATTACTGTTTGCACGGTCCAAGAACTAAGAGAAGATGAAATGAATCACGTCAAACTCGTCAAGAGCAAGAGGAGGGATGAAAAAAACCATGGAGAGCATATCATCGGAGGATTGGATCGGATCAGATCCCTTTTGCGCACCACTCGCCTTTTTTTCCCCTTCTTTTTGACAAACCCTCTCTCCTTCCATCCTCACCGTCCAATCCGACGGATCCAACGGCCCAGATCACTCCTCCCATCGAGGACCACGTACCCATCACCACAAATATGGCAAAATCCAGGGGCTAAAACGCAACATCGCGACGATCTTTTCTACCGTCGTCGTCCTCCCCAGCCATCGAGTCGATGGTCTTTATGCGATTCCGCCCCCGGATTTTCTCCCCTTCGCTTTTCGGCCCCTCTAAACCCAGAACCCCAACCCTAGCCGCCTCCCCACCCGCCGCCGCCGCCGCTCGCCGCCGGATCGTCTCGATGGCCTCCTCGACGACGACGTCGGAGGACGCGCTGCGCCGGGCGCTGGCG